>VMDR010031191.1:0-12130 GCA_007922815.1 Macrotus californicus | reverse complement strand
TCATCATGTGTTTTGAGATCCAAAAATGTTGCTGAATATCGTATCTGTAGTTTTGACCTTTATTTTACTTCTAATTTCTTGATAATGGACATTTATGCTGTGTCCCAATTTAGAGCTATTATGACTAAGGTTTCTATGTACCTTCTTGTGAAAGACGTTTTGTGTTTGATATTTTTATCTCAGCAATAGAATTACTGTGTCATAAAGTTGACTTTGTAATACTCTAACAAACAGTTTTCCGTAATGGCTATACCACTTTATGCTGATCCAGAAGCGTACTGAAGTGCAGTTCCTCCACAGTTTTGCTGACCTTGGTACTGACAGTATCTGAAGTTGCAGTTTGCTCCATTGGGCATATAGTGGTATTTCATTATAAGTTTTTTTTGCATTTCTTTGATGACTAATGATACTGAGCAACACATGGCACAATTATTTTTCTAGAAGAGTACTGTTACTTCTTAGTAGAATTTATTCGTATTTTGAGAAAATAATGAACAGATAAGAAGTTTTAATTTACTTTTATAATTGTAACTTTATAGAAGTTATCATAATAGAGATTGTGCTAAAAAAAGCAAGAAAATATATGGCCAATCTTCTATTTTAATCATCAATACTCCCAATATAAAACTGGCAGAAACCATCAATCATCCACTTCTGATTGAACAAGCATGAATTTTCCTCTGAAGACAGAACAGTCTTTAAGTTTTCTAGGGTTCAATGAAAGTTTTTTTGTTTTGTTTTTGTGAAAATTAAACATAATGCTGGGCCAATTATAACAAAACAGATTTTCTTTTAAATTATGGAAGAGGTTTGAGGACAAGGCATGTTGAAAATAGGGGAAAGATATTTTTATGTTTATTAAAACTAAACATGAAATAAATAGTTTGAGGAAAAATTAACGAGAATGGCAATCCAAATTTGTGTCTGCTTACTCAAGTGTGACACATCTGAAGGTAGATGTCAGAAATTAAGAGAAAAAAAAAGATCAGAAGCCACTTAACTGCATTTCAAGTTCCTCCCGAGAAGAAGTCATCAAAATTTCCATTATATCCTCCCTCATTTTCCATTACCTAGCACATATTTTCCTCTGAACAGTATATACTCAAAATAAGTAACTTATTCTACTGTCACTGCAAAATAAGGTGCTCTTCAGATTTTTTCTTTAACACAGTTACTTCAGCCTTTCTTTCCCACTTGTCATTTATTAACTGCTCACTTTAGAAAGTACTGAAACAGGAATAGGGGGACAGGATCAAAGGTGGCGAAGAGATGAACCAAAGGATATTTATGTACAACCCAAGGACAAGACAACAATATGGGGATTGCCTTGGGTTGGGAGGAAGGTAGGGCTGGGTGAGGGAGGGGAAGGGGAGAAAAGTGGGAACAACTGTAATGCTTAAACAATAATAAAAAAAAGAAAGAAAATACACTATAAATAAGGAAAAAAGAAAGTAGTGAAACGTGAGGGTTTTTTTTTTTTAAATAGGGTAAACATATATGTCTTAAAAAGAAGTTTGATACAGGGTATAGAGCTGACTGAATGAAGGCTTTTTACTCTCATAACAGTGCAGTGAACCAAGCTGCCAATTTCAGCTGACTAAACTGGTGAACCAAGCGAGCTATGGTGATATTATTGATTGTTCATTTAGCAGACTAAAAGAACAGGAAAAAAATAACATGTCCTCAAGTCAATTAGTCCTTTCATTCTATAACTTGAGAGATGTACATCATACAACCTATCTGCCTATCTGCAATATATTAATGATGCATAAAAATGGATATATTGATTGATATAGAGATAGATAGATAATAGACATAAATAGAAAGAAAATAATTTAAAAATTTCCCAGCAAGACTGTTCTCCCTTTGTAACTATGTTTACATTCACACAATTAATAATATAAAAAGATTGCATTCATTGATTCCTAAAATTTCTTGAGCACTCATTTTAAGACACTGTGCTCAAATTTGAGTTAATAGGAAACTAACTGGAGATAATTCATACCCACATCTTACTTTTTTGTCCTGGCTTTGGAGTAGTTGCTGTGTGTGTGTCCACGCACACGTGTGTTATCCACAACAACAAAAACAGAAGTAAATGCAACACTAGGGTACAAAATGTGAAAAATGGCAGCCAGAGAAAGAAATAGTGGATTCTGTTGTTGGTTAAGGGTAGAATGCTAATTAATTTTCTAAAATACCACTGTCTTACTTCAAGTTTCCTAAAAGCAAACCATGAAATGGGGATTAATGTGCAAGTTATTGGCTAAGAAAAAGTCCTTCTGGGAGAAACCAGTAAGAGAGTGGGAAAAGGAAGACAAAGAAAGAGAATCCAAGTAAGAATATGATTCCAACTGATTCCAATTCCAGTCCTCAGGCTAACCCACAAGAGGAGCCCTGAGTATAAATTATATCTCAGTTTGCCCACCTTTAGGCAATGGAATTGGGCATTTATATTCCTACACCAGTCCATCTCTGTGAATGAGTTGTCTCAAAGGGTGTAAATAAACTCTCAGTTCCTTTCATCTTTCTGGACTCTCCAAGGGTAGTCTTCTGATCTATCAAAGTAAGAGTACCAGCAAACAGAAAAGAGAAAAGGAGAAAAATACAGTCCATGAGCTTGTTTCTGCTCCTGGGCATTGGCATAAATTTCATATGTTTCAGGCAATGATGTTGGTCACAAGACAAAGAAATATGTAAACAAGAATGTGTGGACCAAGGCAAATGTGTGTGCAACAAAAAATGGATACATCTATCCATTCTCAGAAATAGATAAGAGAGAGTAGATCTGGAAAAGTAATTGCATTCACTGGTTTGGGGTTTACCAAGGAAAAAAAGAAGGGCACTTTAGTCTAAAAGTTGAAACTTTTGGTTTTTCCAAAGAAATAGTTACTGATTGCGTTTTACAGGAAAAAAAAATTATAACCCATTACAAAGCCATTAGAAACAAAGCACAAATAAACTAAGGATAGATGTGTGGAATCTATAAAAAGGATCCTTGGGGATCTAGGCACAACACTGACAATGCTCAATATAGCTCTCAAATTTGGAGAGAAGCAGACTAGAGTGTTCTCCAGGCAGCCTGGGGTGCTGGATAAGCACTGGCAAAATCTGCTAAAATGAAGAAGCTCCTCTGTCCCACCAAACCACCTCAGAGAGGGGAGAAGTAACTTCTGTTGTTCATCATTTATCTCTGTGCATCTTGGGAGGGAAAAAGAAAGAAAAAGAAAAATAATTATAATGTTACAATAATTACCCCAATAATAGGAACTTTATTGAATTTAAAACAAAAAAGAAAATGCTGAAACGAAGAGGCCACAAGAGCTCAACTGAAGCTACCACTCCCATGTGGCCTGTGGACTACCAGCAATGTAGTGCAAAGTTCATGGTTAGAGACCTGAGACAAAGTTCAAGCAGCTACTTTGAAGAGATAGGTGCAGTAAAGGAATGTACCACCATCAAGTGAGAACCCAACAACTGAAAGCTGGCTGAGAGCTGAGCAAGTGGCATTGTTCCCTCTCTAACCCCTTCCCAACAGACAGCGCCACAAAGCAGCAGTCACAAGGTATCAACATGGGTTGCATTGCCCTGGTGAATACTTAAGGCTCCACCCCTTACAATGTAACAGGCATTCCAAGACAAAAAAAATAATGGCCCAAATGAAAGAACAGGTCAAAACTCCAGAAAAACAATTAAGTGAAGAGGAGATAGCCAACTTATCAGATGCAGAGTTCAAAACACTGATAATCAGGATGCTCACAGAAATGGTTGAGTATGGTCATAAAATAGAGAAAAAAGTGAAGGCTATGAAAAGTAAAATAAAGAAAAATATACAGGAAACCAACAGTGAAAGCAAGGAAACCAGGACTCAAACCAACAATTTTGAGCGCAAGGAAGAAATAAACATTAAACCAGAACAGAATGAAGATACAAGAATTCAAAAAAATGAGGTGAGGCTTAGGAACCTCCAGGACAACTTTTAATATTCCAACATCCCAATCATAGGGGTGCCAGGAGGAGAAGAGGAAGGTCAAGAAATTGAAAACTTATTTCAAAAAATAATGAAGGAGAACTTCCCCAATCTGGCAAAGGAAATAGACTTCCAGGAAGCTCAGAGAGTCCCAAAGAAGTTGGACCCAAGGAAGCACACACCAAAGCACATCATAATCACATTATCCAAGATTAAAAATAAGGAGAGAAACTTAAAAGCAACAAGAGAAAAGGAGACAGTTATCTATAAAGAAATTCCCATAAGACTACCAGCTGATTTCTCAAAAGAAACCTTGCAGTCCAGAAGAAGCTGCAAAGAAGTTTTTGAAGTCAGGAAAGGCAAAGACCTACATCCAAGATGACTCTATTTGGCAAAGCTATCATTTAGAATTGAAGGGCAAATAAAGTACTTCCCTGATAAGGAAAAGTTAAAGGAGTTCATCATCACAATCTATTATTATATGAAATGTTAAAGGAACTCATCCAAGTAAAGAAGAATATCAAAACTATGAACAGTAAAATGACAAAAAACTCATAACTCTCAGCAACTGAACAAAAACAAAAACAAACTAAGCAAACAACTAGAACAAAAACAGAATCACAGAAATGGAAGAAATGGAAATCACATGGAAGGTTATCAGCAGGGAGAGGGAGGGAGAGAAAGGAGGAAAAGGTACAGGGAATAAGAAGCATAAACAGCAGGTACAAAATAGACAGGGAGAAGTTAAGAGTAGTGTAGGAAATGAAGAAGCCAAAGAACTTATATGAACAACCCAGGGACACAAACTAAGGGTGAGGGATGCTTGTCAGAGGGAAGGTCCAGGGCAGAGAGGAATAAAGGGGAGAAAAAAATGGGACAATTGTAATATCATAATCAATAAAATATATTTAAAAAAAGAGAACCAACCCAACAATGTGATTCTATCATAGCTATTAATATAATAGACAATACAGGAGTAAGATAGGTCCTTACAAAATTAATATAAATGGCTATGTATACATAACCATTTAAAATGAAAGATGAGATATTTAAAAATTATGATGTAAGACCTAGAGAAAAATTTACTGAGGAGGTAATGAAATTTGAATTTCAGGACCCTTACTTGTTTGGTATCATTTCACTGTCTTAGGATGGACCTCAGCAATGTTTATGCATAGTTATTTATTTTTGTTAAATTTGTAAAAATTAGATACTTTTACTCAATTGGTTGAGGACAGTGTCTCGATTATTTCTACTTCCCCTCCACCACCCACCCTTTCTAACTGGTATGAGCAGGTGCATTTTAGAATCTGGCTAAGGGACAGTTGGACTAAGGACACATTTTATTTGAGTTTATTAAGGTCTAGTCATATGAGTTGCAGCCATTTCTCTGGGTAAAGTTACTGCCATCTACTCTGGTATGAGAATAGCTCCCAGAAACACTTCTACCCTAGTAGTACTCTACTTTGGAAGTATGTGGCTTAATGGAGGAGAAACAAGGTTTAAAATGTTGGGGCCAAAATCTGATGTAGGAGAATCACAAACCATTAAACTGATAAAACAGTAAGTGAAGAATTTGGTTCACACCTACTTCTTGTTAAGACTATCAATAATAAAAGTTAATTTAAATTGATATACTAAAGAAATGTCAATTGATATTTTATTCTCTCTAAGAAATTACAAAATTGGCATTATATAAAGAGGTGATCAAAAATACCAAAATTGCAAGGGAAATGTATTATAAAATTAGGTAGTTAATGGAAAAAAGTTGTATTTCTTGATTTTGTGATACATTTGTTGTCTTTTTGCCTTTTGAGTATTATAAGTTTGTTGGACTTCTTTTTTATCAATATATATTCATTTTAATACATAATTATGTATTTCCAAGTTTAGATCTGACCCTGGTAGCACTTTATAGGAAGAAAATACCTAAGTAAAAAGCAATACAATAATTAGAAACAAGAAGAAAATTCAAACATCTCATTTCTGAAAAGTAGAAGCCAATATTATTAGAGGTCAATTCAACTTGAATTTAGCTATAAATTAATATATTTTCAACTAAAATATTATAATATTTTAATTCAACAAAAGATATTAAATTATATTTGAAAATTAAACATGAAATCAGCCAGGGGTCAATCATAACTCCTTCAGGCATGGCTAGATCTAGGACCTCAATGCTTATGTGAACTATTATTTTTCTCCATTTCCATAAATGTTTTTGTACACATTTCTTTAATTCTTGTTCTCCTTATCTGCCTCCTGTGTTTAAAGAAGATAGTTTCAATCAATTCCAGCAAAAAATTATTCAAACTGCTCTTGATTTTAGGAGAATAAATTCTTCTAATGCCAATATACCATGTCTTGGGAAATACTCTAATTAACTTCAATTCAATCCCAGAACTCCTACAAAGAAATCACAATCAAGGGTTTAACTATTTACATGGCTGACTTGCATCACTACTGCTTTGTGTTGAGGACAGGTGTACCATGAGTGACATTCCAATGATGAAAAGAAGGTGGTATTCTGATTGGCTTCCTCAAGTCACAACTCACCATGTGTTGAATACATGGTACTGTGAATGCCCTTCCAACATGGTGTTGGGGTGATAGGTTTCCCAGAGATGGGAATACCAAACAGATAAAGAATATACACCACTTCATTGAAGTTAGAATGTCATCAATGATAAGAAACATCATTTACATAATACTAAGAAGGAAAAATGCTGCTAGTAAAACTATGTTAAATTTTCTTATCACTTGTTTATTGAGATTATTTAGCCATAACCGTGTTATACTTTTGTTTACATTAAAATATAGGTAAATTGGTTAAAGTGCTGTTAAAATATTTTCACATTTGGTGTCCAATTCTTCTGAAACTCTTCAATTCTGTGTGTGTGTGTGTCACTATCCTTTCTGCAGTGAGTTTTGGCACAGCAGCATCTCTTGGGAGTGCTCCCACTATATACTTGGATTTTCTTTCAAGCTAGTTACAATCATCCTGCAAGTTTTGATGCATCGTGCAGACAAAAGAGTGCTTTATAACTCCCACTTGAACAATAACAATTGAAATATTAATCCCAAATTCAAAAATGTTTAAAAATGACAAATTTTGAAACTTAGTATTCATAAACATATTATACCAATTAAATATATACTACATAAGTGATTGTTTTTTTTGTTGTTGTTTTGGTGTGTTTTGTTTCAGTGAATTTATATATATATGTATAATATATATGGTTTTTATTAATATTTCCACTAAATTTATTTTCCTATAGGTTATTTCTTATCTTTAAGTTTTTCAGGAATCTAATTCTAGTAGTCGGGTAGAGGTCATTTAAGTGGTAAATAATTTTGAACTGACACAATCTATAAAAACATAAGATAATAAATTACCAGACTCTGCCTTTGTAGTTTTGAAACATAATAAATAGACCACATCCTCAGGTTACATCCCTGACCTACTGGATTAGATATTCTGGGGTGAAGTCCAAGGATCTGTGTTTAACAAGCCTCCAGATGATTTTGATACATGCTAAAATGTAAGAATCACTGGTGTAGATCATCATAGAAGGCCAATAAAGCATGATCTTTTTGATAGGCTTTTATCTCTTGGTTTAGAAAACAAAATAAAATAAAACATATAACTACAATAAATATAGTCACATTCTTTTCAACATAAATTCTGAAAAATTGATTTATATCCTGAAATCAGCAGAATCATGTTTTCCCAGATATGCCCACATCCTAATCCCTGACTCTGGGAATATGCTATGGTGTGTAGCAAAGGGTAAATGAAGGTGGCAGACAACCTTGCTATGTGGAGATTCTCGTTGATTCCCCGTGTGTGTCCCCATCTACTTACAAGGATTTTGAGTAGTGACTGAGGGAGACAGGAGAATCAGTGCCTGAATGTGATGCTTTGTAAAAAGGTCTTGACTGGTGATTGCTGGTTTAGTGTTGGGAAAGACCACTAGCTAAGGAATACAGCAGTCTCGGGAGATGGATTCTCCCCTAGAGCCTCTGGAAGGCATACAGTTGTGCCTACACCTTGATTTAATTCCAAAGAGACCAATTCAGATTTCTGTTCTCAAGAATTATAATAAATGTATGTTGTTGAAATCCACTGAGTCTGTGAAAATCTGTTACAGCAGGAAGAGAAAACTAATACAATTTCTTAGCTAATTCTGCCTATTTTCAAAAAGAATGGTAATTAATGGACATCTATAGTCATAAAGCCAATTTTCTCACAATTTTCTATTTCTAGAAAACTATCTCTGAAACAAGAGCTCGTAAGCATCGCTTGATTTTTCTTCTAAGATTTTAAAGGAAAAAAATGTCTATCTTAATCTTGGGCTGGCTGGAGTCATTATTATGATTGAAAGGGAGAGAAACACTCAAATCTTCCTGAAAGTATCCTTGATTGAATAAATCACAGGTTGGCTAATCTGTCAGACTACCTTTCCAGAGAATCAAGGATCTTATTACCAAGAATCTATTCAGCAAGAACCATTGCCAGGAATCAAATACAAAACATTTTCTGACAGTGGTAATTAATAATATGGAGTTATTCATGGGCCTGTAAATTGCTAGAGTATGTGTTTCCCATTGCAAAGCCATATTTTAGATGAACAAGCACAAAACCACTCATCACAAAGAGTATCATCAAACATCATAAAATTTGTAAGGATTTGTTGGATGACTTTTCACTATTCTTAAAAATAAATTCATCTTCTACTCTCCAGCTTACGAAAAAATAGTGACACGGGGCTACGAGTAAATAAATTTGGCATTCTTTTTTCAAAAACTTCCATATTATATCTTGTCAAAGGTGCTGGGAATACACTAAGCAACAGAAATTGCTAATGCAACACAAAACAATATTTTTGTGGAAGTGAACATCTTCTCTTATTAATAGTTCTGTCTTATTACAATGATATGTGCTATTCCCAGATTCAGAGATAATGTAAGACCAGCCAGCTTTAGCTCCTGTATTCTAAAATGTCCATTGACCAATTGCAGCAATAAATAGCAATGTGAATTCTAGAAATAGGGGAAGAGAGGAGCTAGGGAGTAGGTCCAGAAAAACAATTTGCAGATGTGGGTGCTTCCTAGCAACTATTTCTGTAATTAATCCAAAATACAGCCCTGCCTACCTATCTTTCCCTCCTGCCCTGTTCCCCCTCTCATTAAGCATGATTTTACTCAACAGCAAAGACTAATAAAGCAGAACATTTGATGAACTCTAGATTTCTGTGAATGCCTTTGGCATTTTCTCAGTAGCCAGTTACTGTAACAATTGTAGAGTCATAGTGAGCAATCTTAGAGTGGCTGAAATGGGTAATTATTTCTCTTTATTATTATTAGAGTGGGTCAATTAAGGGAAATATAGGGCCATAACTTTCACAGATTTACTATAAAATCTTGTACAAGGTCACTTTGCTTTTTCTTATCTAGAAATTCATTGGGTATATCAAAATTTGTTATAGTACAGGTAATAAGAGTTGTCTAGGAGGAAATTGTTTCATTAAAAAACCTTTAAAATGTTCGGAAGAAAGCCGTTATGTGGTGAAATAATCTGTGTAATCCCGCAAAAAGTGGGCACAGATGTAATATCTGAATACTATAGTTCATGTGTGTATATACACACACACACGTGCGCGTGCGCACACATACATATACACATACATATATACCAATTATATGTAGGACTGTGCATTTTAAAATCGATCTATAAGTTTAATTGGGATTGTTTAACAAACACATTAAAACTCTAAGCAACAATGTTATTTAGTAGAAGCATGACTTTGCCACTCCTAACACAATCTGTGGCTTAAGACTGTAACTCCATATATATGGATTTAATTACCACATTTTTCTCCTGCATAATTCCATTTTTGTTCCCTAAATTCTTCACTTTTTCTTTAAGAAAAAATTACATTGGTCCTCTCATGTACTGTGTCACTGATAGTCTAATGTCGTCATGCAATAATGAGGGACTTAATTCCCAGGACCTAGCTAAGCTTGCTTTCCTGAGGCAAACTTCTTATATGCAATAAAGTTATTCCTTCATGTCTTCCTATTACCACTACGCTTCCTCAAAACCACCCTGCCATCTGTTCCATTTCACAAAACACTTTTCTATGTTAGGTGGAAAGTTATCTAATTTCATATCCTATTCTAGATTTTATTAGTGGTTGATAACAGTTTAATGTTCCATATCTTCCTGGGTAATATCTAGGTTAACAATAGCAAAGTTTTGCTAGATACATGATGATAATAATAATCCTGAAACACCAATCCAAAAGAACCTATGCACCCCAATGTTCACAGCAGCACAATTTACAACAGCCAAGTGCTGGAAGCAACCTAAGTGCCCATCAGTCAATGAGCTGATCAAAAAACTGTGGTACATTTACACAATGGGATACTTTACAGCAGAAAGAAAGAAGGAGGTGAGAGGGGATAATTGGGGGAAAGGGGGAAGTGTTATTAGGAACAACTGTAAAGGACACATGGACAAAACCAAGGGGGGCTGGAATCAGGAGAGGGAGGGGGGGATGGCTTGGGTCAGGGGAAGACATGAGAGGAAAAGTCAGAAAACTGTACTTGAACAACAATAAAATACTAAAGAAAAAAAAAAGAAAGAAGGAGCTCCTACCCTTCAAAATAACATGGATGGAACTGGAGAGCATTATGCTAAGTGAAATAAACCAGGTGGCAAAGGACAAATACCACATGATGTCACCTATAAGTGCAACCCAATGAACAAAACAAAAGAAAAAAATGTGCAAAATAGACCCAGAAACATGGAAAAAGCAACAAACTGACAGTGACTAGTAGGGAGATGGGAGAGGGAAAGTGGGGGGAAAGAAAGGGAAGGGCCTAGCCAAGGAACATGTATAAAGGACCTGTGAGCATGGACAATGTTGTATGTGGGGGAGGGGGTTGTTGGCTGAGTTGTTGCAGCATGGGGCAGGGCAGGGGAAAGCAACCGGGAAAAATTGGTACAATTGTAACTGAATAATAATAAAAATATAATAGTAAAGATAATAGCTAAAAATTATTGAGCCGTTATTCTCAAGTACTCTTCTAAGGACTTCACTTTTATTCTCACCTATATTTCTCACATCTTCCTATGACACATTCACTTTTATTCACTTCTTCAGTCTTTCAGGGGAAACAACAGAAGCTCAGATAGTCTAAGGAATTTGTCAAAAATCGTCCAGTTTGAGCGTATAGGACTCAGAATGAGCACCCAGCCACCTGATTCCAGAGCTTTAGAATTGAACCACTGTGTTATATTTAATCGGACGTGTCCATTGCCTTGGCAGCCTGGTGATGGACATTCTAAGACAGACAGATCCCTAACACAGAATTACGCCAGATATTACACAGAATCCAGTAGACTGAGCTGGAGCTCCATTTTCAATAACTACTAACTTTTGTTATTACTTAAACATGAGCCAAGATATTTGTTCAGGATCAGGAATACATGAAAATAGTCTCTGTTACTTTAAAATTAGTTCAACCACACACTCTGAATGAAATAGACAATCTACATACAGTTCATGATCAGTAGTATTACCTGATTACTTGCAGATTCTGATTCATTAACATTTGTCTAACTTTCTGATTTTAAAAAGAATTTACCTTCCTATGTAGTAAAGCAAAATGTAGAAAACCATTTTGCAACTCTTTCTCTCAGCTCTTTCCTCCTGCAGGAAGTGTAGCTTTAAGGGGCATATGTGAAATACTAGACTAGATTCTCATTACCACCTGCTAATTACCTACTGAGAGGAAGTGTTACATGATAATGGCACATTGTGAAACATTGATCAAAGCTTTCCTTGGCTCACAGAGGTAACTGTGTGAACCTTTCTGTTCTTAGTGATTAAGTTGTCACCAAAGAGGAAAATTTTAGGGGCAGATTATTTCATGAAATCTAATCTTCATTGCCTTTCCATATTGTAGGGGAGATTACATATATAATGTTATAATAATACACATGTTATTTTCATCAATACTTGTTTTGAATCTGTAAGAAAATAAGGGGAAAAATCATCTTCCAATGGAACCACTTACAATACAAAGTTATTAGATAACCATAGCCTTGGAAAACCTGTGCAGCTTAATTACATTACACAGACGTCATCAGAC
>VMDR010031190.1:0-12126 GCA_007922815.1 Macrotus californicus | reverse complement strand
GTGTAGGACTTCTCTTCACATCACATATTTCAGACTTGAAGGGCCTAAGAAGACAACAAACTTTGTGAGGTTTCTCTGTGATCTTGAGGATGTATATAAAATAGGGTCATTCTAACAATATCATGAAAACCACTTTTTTAAAATTCAAATGGGATCACAAGGTCCATACAACTAATATGTAAACAATTTGAAAGCAGACCTAAAATCCATGACTACATTTAAATTTCTGTTGGATATAATGTACTTTAATTGCAGTTTAATCCTTACGCTTTTCCAGAAGAGTGATAAAGAACTCTCATGCCAAGTGGAAAAAAAAATCATCTAGGGGAAAAATGTAAAGGAAAACTCCATGGTCTAAAATTAAAATGTAAAAACAACCCTGCTGGCTTCCTCACATAGACGCACTGTGATTGTCCCATAATAATCAGGGCGCACATCTTATTTTTACTTGTATTTTTTCAGTGATGTTAATGATTCTATTCACTTCCCATCATCTGTTTCCCTTTTATGTCCCTGATTATAGATACCCACATTTCTGACCTGACCCACAGATGTAGATGTCACATCTGTGGCCATAAAATAGATTCCCTGTGGCTGAAGCAATCCTGCCTACACAGGGAGGAAACCCGCAATTTTGGTCCCTCTAAAATAATCTCTAGTGGGCAAGGCTATTTAGTTGACCCTGTGTAATCCACAAGAACAAATGATAAAACAACAGAACAAGTAGTTGACAAGCTCCTTTCTACATGCTGCAGCATTTGTTTCAAAAATCTTGAAGGAAACCCTACCTTCTACAGGACATTGTTTTAACTAATAAACTTAGGGGACTGAGATGTTTTCTCTGAGCTAATAGGAAACTGACCCAGAAGTGAACTACAGCAAGAAGCTTGATTTGGCACTTAGAAAAGAAAGCTTTTCTGACCACTCAGCCAGAACCCAGCTTTTCATTGCCAGATTTTAAAAATAAAAATCATGAGAGCTACACAGGTGCTGCTGGTGGGCTAATTACAGGTGCCAAGTCAAACGTGTCTTCTCTGGCAGCCAGTGGGCTCAAATTTATGGTGCCTTGACTCAGTTATGAAAACACACTCTTCCATTAGCAGGAATGTTATGCAAAACGTGCAGCTCAGTACTGTATGAAGATTAATTTATCTGAAGCTTACCGGTTAACTTTGCACCTTCCCAAATTAGGTAACAACAATATTGTCCAGAGAACCACAGATAAATCTGCCTTTAATAAAACTGCCATCAAACTAAATAAGGGGTTCTCAACTTCAGCACCACTGACATTTATGCACCAGATAACTCTTTGTTGTGAGGCGCTCTGCTGTGGGTTATAGGATGTTTAGCAGCACCCCTGGGCTCTAGCCAATGGGTGTCTGCAGCATCCCCCAGTTATGACCATCAAAAATGACTCCACATGTTCCCTGGTGCAAGAAAATGTCCTTCTAGTTGAAAATTACTTGTCTAAAACTGGCATGCTACAAAAGAATGCCTACAAAATTTCTGGGGCACAATGCAAACTAAACATGTCTGCCTCTCGTTCAGAAATACTAGGAACTCCAAGATGGCTACAGCAAAGTATTAAGCCAAATAATGGGTCATTCTAAGTACACAGGCCTCGCAACTAGACAGGTCATTAGCTCATGGTGTTGGCGGTGATGCCACAAGAGTCTGCCCCATTTGTCAATGCCACAATGTTGATAACACATTCGTATTTCTCGTAACATGGTGGCTGCACTCACAGCTGCTGACACCCCACATGCATCCGCCACGTGGGTGTTAGGTAGTTGCTTTCACCACCACCTTACTCGGTTCCAAATCATTTATCCACATTCTATCTCATTTACCATCCTCCAGGTACTCACCTCTGTACTGTTTGTCTTGTTTCTTCGCTCATGTAGGCATTGGAACAGGACACGAGCTTTTTACTTAATGGCTGGTTTCCTTTCAACCAGGACCCTGCTGCCAAACGTTTGCCCATTACCAAACAGTTGGGCTGCCTTGCAAATTTCTTTTCCTTACTACACGACCTCCATGCCTCCTACAAAAAGTGATATGCATCCCTACATCCCTACCACAGCCCTGCTCCAGGGACTCCAAAATAAGTGATCCCAGCCAGCTTGCTGAACACAATCCCACTAATGTGACCATTTGGTTTTAAGTAAAAATTACCACTTACTGAGTTCTTTCTCCTGTGGTAGACTTTAGTGCTTGAAGTAGCACAACCTTATTTTGCAAATCCAGAAGCCAAGGCTTTTTGCAAATGAAGAAACCCAAGTCTAAAAGAAAACTAAAGCCTGCTCAAGATTACACAGTAAAACTTAGGATCTGAAGTTATGTCCATTTAACTTCAAACCCTTGACCTTAACCACTATCTTACCTCCCTGTGACCTTTCCTCAGGTCACAGAGAGAGTATTATTGATTCCTCCCCATCACACCATCAGCTGTGAAGATGCACTTAAAAAGCAAGGGACACCATTAGAAAAGACATCACATGTTATTAGTGAGTGGCTACTCAACAGGAAAAAAATACTGTGGAAGGCACGTCTGACTCATGCTCTAATATTTTTTCATTTTGCAGAATAGAAAACAAAGGAAAACCAAGAAATCTCAAGCCTGGATTTTTTTAAGATAACAGCTTACTTTCACACACAACTTTATTTGCTTCTATTTCACGATTGATGAGCATTATAATTGATTTCTGAGTATAATTATAATAATCTCACCCAGAAATATAAAAACAATTTAAAAACTGAAATATATTTGATTACTAAACACAATTTCTAAAACACAAGATCCTATCTACTTGCTTTAAGATATAATTTTATTCTGTATTTTGACTTTCAAATCTGGAATTTTTCTTGATGACTTTCACCTCAAAAATCTTTACACTGTCAAATGAGACACCTTCCCTTTTGAGGTAGATGTGTATCCACTTTCTGCTAAAATGTATGATTCCTCTATTTACATGTGAATTGTGTTTCAGAAGTCCACTCTGCTGAAATAAAGTTCTCTGTCCTGAGTGCCTATGCCAGTAGTCATTTGTAATAGTTAATGCAGACCACTAAATTTAGTCATTGTAAAATAATCCCATGAGAAGAGAGGGAAAATGTAGAGTCACGTAATAATGAACATCTTTGTATTTTTTTCAATTTATTGAATCTGCCACGGCCATCTGTAGGTCACAGGCCCTGCATGGGAAAAGCACTACAGGGTCCAAGAATGTGTGAGAAAGTAAAGCCATTCAATGTCCGATGTCAGAAAAGTCATTTGTTTCGTGCATATAACCATTCCAAAGCCTTGAGCAGTTAGGAAAAGTCTAAGAGGAAAACAAATTCTTTTGTCCATTGAAAGTGCTAAAATGTGAGAAGAATCTGTGAGCATTTGCAGGAAAGATGTCCGCCCCTAGATCTCTCCACCATGACAAAATGCACAGTTGTGTGTATAGAAATTAAACTTGAGAGACAACTGATCAACAACATAAGATTCTTTTGGCTAAATCATTAAATATTAAAAATGCACTCATGTGTAACATCATTGCCATGGTTAAGAATCATGAGAAAGAACAAAAACAGCAGGTGATCAGAAGCTACTTACCATCTTACCTTCTTTCCACGCTTTTCACTTTTTCTATGAATTGTACCTACTTCCATTTTGCAGAAATTGTTCATGGCTCCCTCTGAATCAACTTCCCTTTCTTCAGCACATTAATTGCCCTTTAGTTTCCATCACTTTCCTAACCTAAAAAAGTAAACGGTTTTCTCTCTCTCTTCCTTCTTCCTTCCTTCTCTCCCTCCTCTCACAATCAAGTTTTATAGAGTCCTTGGATCATCACTTTTTTAAAGGCCCCATTTTCTCTTCAGCCAATTAAAATCTAGTTTTTGTCTCCATCATTTCCTATATATCAAATTCTTTTTGTAATTCTCAACTTTTTTGTGTTACCTTTAAAGTTTCTGATCAATAGCCAATGAGGAAAGCCTTAGTGGTAGGCCCCTAAAGTTAAAACCTAGCCTGATACCTACTTTCTGTATGATCTTAGATAAATTAGTTAATTTCTTAGAGCCTCAACTTAGAGGTGATAATAGCAAACTACTAAGATGGTTATGAAGATTCAGTAAGACAGTGTGAATAAAACAGTAACTATGGACCATGGCACAAAGTTGCAAGTGTTAATAGTATTATAATTAACAGATTGCTAATAATTATTACTATTTAAATGCCATGTGCCACCTCCTGATCATGGTGTCACAATAACAGACCTGGAAGCCTCTCGCCAAGCTCCACAATAAGAGCACAATCATAAAGGAAGCAGTTTCCAGGAAGTAAGACCACCTCCTCTTTTTTATCTATATTTTGGTTTTCTTTTTCACATTTTCTATCATTGCTCAAGTACTGTTGTCTCCATTCCCCCCTGCCCCGACAATTCCCCCATACTCCAGCCATCCCCACATCCCACCCTTGGTCCTACCTTCTTGGAGGTACCTCACTTCTTTCCTCAATAGCTATGCTTAAAGCTTTAGCTCAATATCATTCAATCAATCAAGTAAAATAATTATTGTGTTCAAATAATAGTGATTTCAGGGTTCAACTGACTAGTTTTGCTGTTTAAAGTAATCATCTCATGGAACAAGTTTAATAACATTAATTAATGGGCATAAAACAAAAGATATACTCTGTAACAACCCTACGGTTCAGTAGACTAAACTCTGTAAACTGTGACTAAGTCATTTCAAAAATAAGATTCTACTTTAGAGTGTGGCAATGTAACAGCTATTTCTCCATAAGGAGAACTTGGAAATGGTAAGCAGGGTGGCCCAGATTCCGGGAAATGCCCTCTGGAATACAACTTCTCTCCTTTTTAGGTATGTTTACTACTGAAAGGACGGCAACAATCCATTTCTAAATATTTCGGGATATTTTTAGTTTAAAAACATAGAATACTTTTTATGCCTGTCATAGTGGATTCCTTTATAACAAGCAGAAAGTATTTATTGATCAACGGCATGGTACTACTTAAATGTTAGATGTAGGGAATACAAGAAAAAGTAAAGATGAACATGCCCTTCTCTCTTGGACCAATCACATTTCAGGTTCTTTATAAACCTGTGACTATTGGCTACCACAGTGGACACCACAGTTCTAGGCACTTGCAGTGTAAATCTAAGAAGTCATGGTACCTGCCTCCAAATAGCTCATGGTCAAATAAGTCAGGCACATAAGTTTTAAAAAATGGAAAGCCCTGAATGATGACTGCAGTGGTAAGGGTTTTTCTAGAAAAAAAAAATGCATGTAAATAAGATTACAGTAGCAGAAAGGGCATTCTTAAGGAAGGAATGCTTACTGGGAGTATTAAAAGTAAGTTTACATTATTAAAGTAAAGGGTTCATGCAGGACTTAATGCTGGAGAGTTAATCAGCAGCAGATTTCATCAACATTGCATGTTGGCCTAAAAGTTTAAAACCATACAGAACAAAGTAAATACTTTTAAACATGGAAAAGTTGTGATCAGATTTCTGTTTGTGACAATATTCAAATTTTACTGTAGAGAGCAGATAGGAAAAGGGTCATATCGGAAGCAAGGAGATCAGGTAAGAGTGGAGGAATCAGCCAGTCCCAAGGAGGCCTGAGACAAATACAAGAGCGGTGGTGGGGGTTCCACGTGAAACAGTTCGGGGGCCTTCGAACCAGGCAAACTCACAATGCAGTGACTGTTTGGTTGGGTCGGGAGAGGTAAGGAGAGGTAAACAAGAGGAGGTAAGTGGGGGGGCATTACTAAGACCCTTCGTTTCTGACTTTGGGAGAGGGAAAGGTTTCATTCACCGAGATCTGAATTAGAAGAGCAAGAAAAGATGGTTTGAGGTTAGCAATGATGTATCACTAGGCATTTTGGGTATCGTCTCCTGTTGGAAAACCAAGTAGAAATGCTCATTTAGTAACTACATGTGGGTCTGGAGCCCAGCAGAAATGCAGAAAGACAGCTCTAAGAGTAGACCTTTCAGTGACCTAAAACGAGACACAGTGTGGATGTTTTTAAAAGGATGAAAAGTCGAATGAAGTGAAAGGACACTACACTGAGGCTTGTTTAAGGCAAACACTAAACATACGTGTGCAACAGAGTACAAATGAAACACTTTACTGATGACTTGCGTATATATTTTACTTGGCAAGACATTAGATTTTCCACGTTGACAATATAATAGATAGGTTTATTAAATAAACTCAAACACAGCCAAGGTTTACTATTAAATTTTTTCAAAAGATGATTTAAAAACTATTCATACAATGCGCCACATGTGTTCAAAGAAGGATTGTACAGATGAGCCAAGGTCAGATTTATTCACAGTAGTCACCTGATGTCACCCTTTGTGTCCCTGTGCTGTGTTTACTCTTAACAATGTGACAGCAAAGATGAGGGTTTTCTTCCTCCTGACACCAAATATGTGGTGTCTTTTCAAACACCACTTCTCCAACTCCCTGATACTAATTCTCTGGAAATAACATCAGACTTCACATAAGACTGATCCTTACTTCAGACACCAGTTGCAAGACCTGGGCCTCCCATACTTCTGAGGGACCAGCTATAAGGCAGGGCTTCCAACCATGACTTCTCAGGTTCAACAGTTTGCTAGCTGGCTCGCAGAATTCCGGAAAGCACCTTATGACTATTACCAATTTATTACAAAGGATACTACTCAGGGACAGCCAAATGGAAGAGATGCAGAGGGCCAAGTATGGTGAAAGGGTGTAGAGCTCTCAAACCCACTCCTCAAGGGCAACACCTTCCCAGCACATCCGAAAGCAATCTGAACTTCATTGTTTACTAGTGTTTATGCAGGTTTCATTGCACAGGGATGACGGAATCATTGGCCATTGGTGACTAAACTCTGTCCGTTCCCCCTCCTCTCTCTGGAAGTTGGGCAGTAGGACTAAAAGTTGTGTCCCTCTAATCACACGGTGGGTTTCTCTGGCAACCAACCCCTATCCTGAAGCTATCTAGTGGCCCACCAAGGGTCACTTCATTAGCATAAATTCTAGTATGGTTAAAAGGGGCTTATTGTGAATGATAGAATTTCTCCTCTCACCCCTATCACTCAGGAAATTCCAAAGGTTTTAGAATCTCTGTGTCAGGTACTGGAGACAAAGACTAAGTATGTATTTCTTATCATAGTCTCCCTCATCAAGTTCATACTTCATACCTCAACATGTTGTTACCTTAAAAGTTTTAGTGCATTTTTAACCTCTCTCCAGAGGAAATGATAATAGATTTGGAAGCAATTAGAATAGTTTACAATTGTTAAAGAACAGAAGTTTGATCTAGTAAGTTTAAAGATCTATTTCGTTTTACTGAGCAATTTATGAATTCCACTTAGCAAGTACAGAGAATCCCAGAGAAGCTACACAATACACAAGGCTTTTATATGCCAAAACTGGGCAAGACAAGAAAGTTATTAGCCAAAAAAGAAGAAGGAAAAGGAGAAGAAATGGAAAAGAAAGGATTATTTTAGGCAAGGGCACCTTCCTTTAGAGAAAGTCAAAGGTCTTATTAGACAGACTGGCTCAGCTTCTTTTGTGGCATGGAGAAGGCCCATGTGACAGTCACCACATTGGTACTGACCAGAAAAGTGCAGGCTCACCCACTAAGACCGCCTTCCTGGAGAAGGCTGAAACTTCCATTGGTCAAGTATCAAGTCTAGGTTCACTGCCATGGACTTTAGACACAGATCTGGGGACTGTTGTTTCTGTTTTAACACAATCCTAAATAATGTGATGTGATTTGAGTATCATTTTCATTACTTTAATTCTGTAATTAAAGTAAAGCAATAATAACAATGAAAACATCAGTTGAACATGGACTATGTGCCAGGCATGCCATGCCATGTAAGTGCCTCATGATTTAGTTAATCCTCACAAATAAGGCAGTAATGTAGGGATGATTTTGAGGCCCACGTGCAGATTTTTTGCTGTGTGCTCTCAGATACATTTCTCCTCCTCCTGCTCTGCTCTGCCAGGTGACAGTGCTCCAGCTGGTTGCTAACTGGGTTCGCCCAATGGGAGACACTGGTATGAGACTGGAGGGCAAAGGGAAAGTTGAAACAAACACAATTCATTCTCTCTTTGCCTGAAGCAGCAAGAACCTTCTTTCAAACTGCAGCTCTTGCTGGCAACACCATCTGTGCCACCCACCAGCACCTCCATGGAATGGCCCCCATGGGCCCAGGATATGGCATTTGGAAATGTTACCTTCCCCTGTTGTCCCTTCTATCCCTGCAGGATGTAGTGGCCTCCTGCTGTTGCTAATCTCTGGGATGCCTCAGCAGCTTGTGTTTGGCTTCTGAGCTCTTCTATTACTTGTCCAGTATTATATTGATGTAGAATGTTTCCGTTTTTATATATATGGGGTGCACATGTATGATTTATGTACTTACTTTATTCAAGATACTGTACGCATGCTTAAAGAATGGAGAGCCTAAAACACATAAGGGGACTGAACCAGTGTTGGGTCTCAAGTAAACAGGTTCACGATTCCATGTTTGTAACAATCAACTGAAGTGAACTGACCTGCTCTAAAACACACTCAGTTAAATTAAGCTGTAAAGTAGAATATGCTAAATGACACAGCACTTAGCTCTAAAGTGATAATTACACCTGACATCCATGGGTCACTCACTATTGTCAGACATTATTCCAAGTGTTTCATATGCATAGACTCATGTAATCCTCATTACAAGCATATGAGGTATTATTATTATCTTATTTTATGTGTTCTTTTTGTTTGTTATACGACAGGTAAGAGTGAACACTATTACAGTGGAACTTTTCAGTTCAAAAAAAAATACTCTTAAAGCACATTCTCTCTCCCTCTTTTGACTGGTTTTAACCTCTCATTGGGCATTAATCACATGGTGCTATATTAGTCCTTCATTGCTGCTATAAACAAAATTACAACAAATTTAGTGGCTTGAAACAACATATATTCATCTTTTTCTAGTTCTGTAGGTCAGAGGTCTCCATGGGCAACAATCAAGCTATTTACAGGACTGCATTCCTCTTGGAGGCCCTTGCAGACAAAGCCAGCAACATCAGGTCAAATCCTCATTTTGCATCCCTTTGACACCTCATCTGCCCCCATCTTTCCTTTTTAGAGACCCCTGTAATTATGCTAGACCCACCAGGGAAATCTTTCTGTTTTAAGGTCACCTGATTAGCAACCTTAATTTCATCTACAGCTTTAATTTCTCCTCGCTAGGTAATAGAATATATTTGCAGGTCCCAGGGTTTATGAAATTAATATTTTAAGGGAATGTAACATTATTCTTCCTTGAATCTTTTCAGGATGAACTGATTATTTTCCTACTAGATTCTGAACTGTTTCAGTCTTATAGTTTTGTGCACAAAATCAGCAATCAATAAAAATAATCAGAAATGCCTGATGCCTTTATTGAAGCTGGTCCACCAAGATCTTTTTCAGCAAGAAAGTCCAAATACGTGGAAAAATTTGAGGTGACTTTTGCTTCTTTGTTGGTTGTTATTGTCCTGCACAGATCAATCACAAATGCATGTAGACTATAAACTGTTGAGAACCTTGAGTTGTTGCTGAAGTGTGTCAACAGGAGCTTTAATATCAGCCCATGAAAGGAGAGAGAAATGATAATAAAAAAAGAACCAAGTAATGCCGAGCTGCAGATGACAAGGTAATGTGGCGACAGGTTCTATGTGATATGAGTCACCCCCCTTATCCCACCTCCACCCTAGTCTGGAGAATTTTAATAACATGTCTTTAATAACATGATATTTCTCTTAATTCATAAGCTCAAATGTTAGAGCTACCTATTTCTCAGCTCTGGAGCTGAGAAGTTGCAGAACAATCCAGTTTGTTAATGCTTTTAGGAAAAAGTTCATTTGAGGAATAATAGAAAAATGATGCAGTGAAGAAATCTCTACTTACACATCTTCATATGCAGCTTATGTATACAGAAGGCCTGTTACACTAAGAAAAATTACAAAATAGGATATGATAGCATGGGATCTTCTAGGCCATTAAAGGAGGAAAAAAGACAGAAAATAAGTGAATGAAGCAAAGGTGGCTATATTTTAGACTCACAAATCCAACAGGCAAGTCTGCTGGGAAATTCGCAGAATTTTCCTGCAAATGTTATAAAAGCATGAAATTACAATAGAAATGATGGTACTTAGAGGGAAAGACTGGGGTAAAAACTAGCTATATCTTATCTTCCCCAGAAGTTATGGTCTACGCCAGGCTGAAGAAGAGGGTTCAGTGTGCCTGCTTCTGTGTTACCTTGTGGAATGTGAACCCAGGGGAGGCTGAGAGCATCCACCCTCTTCACACAGAATGCCATTGAAGCCAGAAAGACTTTAGAGTAATCTGCAAAGCTATCACGTTATGGCTGACAAGGTCTAGAGAGCTTGTGTTCTTGCCAAAATTTACAGAGCCAGTTTATGACAGAGACAGGCAAAAGACCTGGCTCCTTAAATTATGTGTTCCTTTGTCTATTCTCTGTCCTGAAATAAGCTTCAGGTATGTAAAAAACTGCTAGTGTCTCAAATAACTTTATTGATAAACCAGTCTGTGGAATGAGTGCACCTGGTGAAAGGGAAAAGGTCACAATACAGCATTCTCTGAAGAAATCTCTACTTACACATCTTCATATGCAGCTTATGTATACAGAAGGCCTGTTACACTAAGAAAAATTACAAAATAGGATATGATAGCATGGGATCTTTAACAGAACAAACCTCGATGCAAAGGACACACGTGCTAAACCAGGTAATTACCCCTCCTTGCTGCAGTGTTTATTGATCTGGTTCTGTCTTATGGAATGATCTATCTTCTGTTAATTCTAAAATTAAAAGCAAAAGAACCATTGCCTTCATCTGGTTTTTTTAAAAAAGGAGCAAAAAAGGTTGAAATAATTCATTACAAAAAGCAGTTCTTTTTTTTTCTTGGCAAATGCCTTCTGTAACTTTTGATGCCATATCTCTGGCACTTTTCTCCATTCCAAGCTCTGCGGGCCTTGATTGCTGCTCAGTTGTCCCTAGAATAGAATTTCCTTCATGCCTCTCCAACTGTCCTTGGCTCCTCTCTCTGGCATTGACTCCTGGAACACAATGAAATTGGATGTTCTTGAAGGCATCTGACACTGAGAATAGAATCTGACACCTTGGGGTTAGCATTTACCCAAACTGTTGGGTCCCCAGGGGGTAAATGACATTGCTTTATTTCTCCAGAAGAAGACCTGGCAACCAGTAGCTGATACAGGAGGGTGGAGGTGGGTAAGATCTGTTTCCCACATTCATCCCAAGCCTGACAAGTGTGGAGCTCTCTATTCAGTTGTGCTTCAGTTGGTCTTGAAAAATACGTGGCCTAGCAAAGCGAGCCTACTTGTTCATTTAAGGTGAAAATCCTAGGCATAAATTTGTAATTTCAACTTTTGGAAAATGCATTAGTCATTTCCCTGGAGTCACCTAATTGCTGCCACCTATGTAAGTCATAATATCGCTAATAAGTGAACCACATCCTTCTGAGTTTGGTGAAATGGAAGCCTACGAGGAGCTGTGCTCCTTGACAATATGGTTGAACTTCCAAACAACCCTACACTTCACCACCTCTTGACATTTTATTAAGCAGATCATAATTGTCCTTTTGCTTTTCTTTACTGCCACTATTACTTGGTTTTACTTGTAGGTGAATATATTCTTAGTTGGCACCGAGTGTAATAAATAAATAAATGTAATATAATAAATGTAAGTAATAAATAAATATAACCTAATTCTTACATTTGATATTTGTAAATAATTATTTCATATTTAAAATGATACATTTGACATGTATCATTCTTATATTATGATATATACAAGGGGGGACCCCAAAACATGGAATTTATCTATAAAAAGTTATGCATTTATTCTTACATGTTTAAACTTCAGTCACCTTCAAAGTACTCTCCATTTGATGCAACGCACCTTGATGCAATATCAAGACTTTTTTCCACTGCTCAAAACAGTTTTTTAACTCATTGATTTTTATGTATTTTAGTGCTTCTGCTGTTTTTTGTTTCACCTCTTCCACATTGGCAAAATGTTTCCCTTTGAGGACTTTTTTC
>VMDR010031189.1:0-12126 GCA_007922815.1 Macrotus californicus | reverse complement strand
TAGGTTGAACTACCTGAAATTGCCATGGGGTTTTTTTGTTTGTTTTTTTGTTGATTACGTTACTTTTAAAATTTGTATGCCCTTATGTTCCAGGAGTGCCTCTTTTAAAGTATATATATTTGTACCTTCTGTCTGCTGGTTTTCTTGTTGTTCAGAAGATTGCTCTCTGGTGTGACCACCTACCCTTTAAAGGTGATCTTTTTGTTTCCACTGCTTTTATTTTTTAATTCACCTTTTTACTCTGAGACAATTATAGATTCATATGTAGTCAAATGCCTACCCTTTACCTCATATACTCTGCCTAGCTCCCCCCAGTGGTAACATCTTGTAAAACGATTGTGCACTATAGCTCTCCTTGGTAATTTTATTCTTCACTTCTTTAAACATTTCAAACCTAGTTATTCTATATTCTGTATCGGGCAATCTCAACCTCTGTAACTCTTGGAGTTCTCTGACTTTTACACACTGCAGCTTACCTTAATGTGTTTTGTGGCATTTTGTGTGCTTATTACTTGATCATATTTATGTGGGAATCCTCCCAGCTTATACTGGTGTGGCTTCCCTCCAGAGAGGACTTGTTTTTCTGGGAGCTGGCATTTGACCCAGGACCATTTTAAGACCATAAAGGCTTAACTTAATACAGGAGTCACGGGCTTAATTCCTTCCACTCTGCCTCCTTTGATAGTGCTGTTATGGTTGTTGGTTCCCTGAGCAGCTCTGCCTTTCCTCAACTCACTGCTCAGTTCAGCAGCTGCCTCCTCCCCACCAAAGGCTGGTTGGTTGGTTGGTTGGTTTTTGGAGGGTAGGCTGGGGTATGCAAACACGGCAATCCATCTCAAACTGGGTTCTATCAGCAATCCAGCTGCTTTGTAGCACCAAGTCAATAAAGCCCTTAGTTTATTGTATTGCCGGAGGCAGAAGTTCAGAGAGAAGGTGACAGCGGTCATTAATCTTGGGGACAAGAAGTGAATGACATTGTGTTGTCTCTGTAGTGGGGTACCGCCACTATCCCCTCTCAACCCCTTTCCAGGAGTAAAGCCCTCATTCCCCCAGCTCCTGGGAGTGTAGGTGCCACACTGCTATCCTCTCTGACTTGCCCTTCTCTGTAGGGACAGCCATGGTCAAGGGTCACTGTGTATCCATCCAATGACTATGGCATCTTCCCCTGTGTGCCCAACTCAGGACAGTACTGCAGGCCTGACCTAGCACAGAGCTGTCTGTGTGGTTGGCTGTGACCTTTATTCTGATCATGAATGTGTCTGGCTGTTCTGAGAACCCTGCTGCCATCACTTCCTCCCGATGCCGATGACCTTACGGGCACCCACAATAACCTTTCTCATGCAGAGCTGTCTCAGACTCTGTTTTCCTGGAGTAACTTGAGTAAAACACTCTCATCTTCAAAAATATTTAAAACCAACATGACCCCATGCATACATACTTTAGTTCTAGGAGTCGTTTAGAAATAAACTGGTTTCACATTCCAAAACGAAAACCTGAGACCCACGAGTTGAAATAATTCACAAAGTGTCACTAAAGGACAGGGACTGAACTCTGTGAACTTTCTACCGTAAGACCCATTATTTAAGTGATCTCTGGTTCGGTGCCTTTGAAACCAAGACACTTAACCAGGCTTTGTCTCTATCTTCTCTCTTGGCTTTTATGTCATGTCTTTTTGTTCTTTTCTCGGACACTCCTGGAAAGTTTCTTTAGATAGTTTTGAGCTGTGGCCATACAACAGAGTCTGGAAAAGATAGTAAAAAAATGCTATAATAACAAAAAAGGAACATTTTGCTTGTTTGTTTTCTGAAACACGTTTTCAACTATTGAACATGGAGGTAGATGCAGAGCCGGCTTGATGGACATGTGCCTGGTAACCGAGGTCCCACACTCAGAAGGGCACAGCTCTTGATTTAATGCTGGGTTGCTGCCTTGAAATTCATAATCATTTTTTAGCTTGGCCCCACATTTTCACTTTCCAATGGATCTCACAAATAATGCAGCTTGTCCTGCGTAGACAGTTTTGCACAGAAGGAAGAACATGGCCTTTGGAAATCTGAAAGATGTAGGATTGAATCGCACCTCTATTCTGTGTATTATGGCCTCAGGCAAGATTCTTAAACCCTCTGGACCTTTTTTCTCATTAAGAAAATATTGAAAAAAAAGAAGAAAATATTGATGGCAGGGCCTATAAGTGTTTGAAATTTGCTAGATAAAAGAGCAATGAAGAAATACCAGTGTAGCGCTGGCTGGTGTGGCTCGGTGGATTGAGTGCTGGCCTGTGAACCAAAGGGTTGCTGGTTCAATTCTCAGTCAGGGCACATGCCTGGGTTGCAGACCAGGTCCAAGGTCGGGGTGCATGCTAGAGGCAACCACACATTGATGTTTCTCTCCCTCTCTTTCTCCCTCTCTTCCCCTGTGTCTAAAAATAAATAAATAAAATCTTAATAAAAACTATAGTAGTTACCATGTGAAAAAAATCCGAATTAGTCAGGTTAAGCCAGTGGATTCTGGAATCATATTACCTGGGTTCATGCCTGAGCTTTGTAATTTCCCAATGGCGATACCTTATATAAGTTTCTTAAGCATGCCTTTTGTGCCATCTGAAAATCATAGGATCAGTGTGAACGTCAAATGAATTAATTGTCATTTCTCAGCGTGGTACCCAGTTTTTAGTGTTCATTTAAATGTTCACTGTAGTTGGTTTTAGGAAATGTATGCAAACCTAAATACATCTAAAACAGGCAGGCTATGGAAGAAAACAATGGAGAAGATCCTTTAAAGAGAAAAGCCTGGAAACATCTGTGAACAGCACGGACACTCTCGGCACCCAGTTGGAGTGCGAAGACTCCTTCGGTGAAGACTTACTTCCTCACTCCTCTCAGAGTGATGAAGCTTTTAGGATAAGCTCCAGGAGGGAAGTACAAATTCTTGCACAATTTCTCAGGATGGCCCCAAGACATCGTGCAGTGAATAATCAAATGAAAGCAAAACAAGACCCATTTTTTAAAAAGGCAAATGAGTAAGATACACAGGTGTGAGGAGCTGTGAAGTGAGCCACTCAGCTTTGTGGGGAAAAAAGACAATCTGGAGAAAACTGTTGCAGTGGGTATGGGATCCAGGCCACAAGGCCACCTAATGCACCAGGCCCTGCACACCCTTTCTCTGGTAAATAAACCCAACCAACCACTAAGGACCAACGTCTACATGTGCATTCGGGGATGTATAGATCTTGCAAAGTCAGTGATTTGTAAAAGGCCTCAGTGCGTTCTTCTCAGGTGTAAACGGAGCTATACCCACTAGAAAGGACAGCCAGCCAAGGAGGTGACTTGTGTGACAGACGCCTTTTACTTATGGACTCGCGCTTGATTAAACATGAACGGGTTCTTTTAAAATTTCTTTTTGAAATATTAAAATGTGTAGCCACGTATCATAAAGTATTATGAGATATACTTAAATAATTTAAAATGTGAGTCCATTTTTTCCCTCCTAGATAAGCAGAAAGAAGGTATTTTTGTTTTACTTTCCAACACAAGAGGGCAACATTGTCACACTGTTCATTTCCTGTAGTACCAACACCGCTATTCTCTGTCCGGGTTTAAATACACAGAGCGCCTCTTTCAAACGGATAATCATCTGAGAATTGCACAAAGATAGACCCAGGCTATTTATCACCCATATGACATTCATTTTAATGCTAGTTTTGAAAACAGTACTCTCTGATCAGCATTCATATAAATTTTATATGTTTTGTATTTGCTGTGTTGTTGCTGATTCTATAACAATTACCCAAATCTGGGAAAAAGACTAGTTACTCTTGTGTTTTATAGGGTTTATGCATGGTAATTTCCTAGAATTCTGAATTTATTGAAATGGAATTCTCAGTCATATTGCTGGAAAGTAGATATGGTGCCAGGAGATAGGCCTGTTTGCCATGAAGCATGAGTAACTCCCAGAGCAGGGCAGCTTCCTGTCGGATGTGACAGAGGGAGACACAAGTGGTACCAGTATTCTGGTCGGTCCCTGTAAATGAGCAGACGTGGAGATGGGTGTGGCAGTGCAATAGAAATAGTAACAATAAGAAGAACAACCACCGTGTTTTGGTTGCTCACTGTATCATACACCTTTTATTTGCTTACCTACACTATTAATATAATACTCTTGTAAAGTAGGTATTAGCACTCTCATTTGCATAGGTGAGGATGCAGAAGCTTGGTTTGAGTTAGTGATTCACCCTCAGTTCCTGAGACTCGTAAGTGGGCAGCCTTTCCCCACGACTTCACAGGGCCTCCCATCCCCAGGGAAATGGACTGAATTCTGTGACTCAACAGAAAAAAGTAACTTGACTTGATACTTAAACTTCTCCATTCTCACCCCGCCCAGTCCATCTGATTTAATTGAGGCTATTGTGATGGTTCATTTTATGTGTCAGACTGACTGGGCTGAGGGGTGCCCAGGAAGCTGCTAAAACATTATTCTGGGTGTGTCTGCGAGGGTGTTTCTGGAGTAAACTGACATTTGAATTAGTAGACTGAGTAATGAAGATCACCCTCACTGATGTGGGTGGGCATCATTTAATCCTTCGGAGGCCTGTCTAGGCCAGTAAGGTGCGTGAAAGGTGAATGTGCTGTCTGTTTAAGCTGGGACATTTCCTTCTGCCCTTGGACATTGGCACTTTTGATTCTCAGGCCTTTGAGCTCAGACTGAATGACACCACCAGCTTTCCTGGTTCTCCAGCTTTTATTCAGCAAGTGTGGGATTCTTTGGCATCCATGGTGAAGCAAACAATACCTGTAATAGATCACCTCTCTCTCTGTCTATGTGTTCCGTTTCTCCAGAAAAAAAAAAGTCCCTTATACAGTTACCTTAAGGAAAATACAAACTACTATATAAAGTCCAAATTCTGTTATTGCATATATTCATTTTAGCCCTTTACATCTGAGTAGTCATTTAATGTTTTATGACTCAGAGTCTGGGTCTCAACAGGAGAACTGTGGGGGAGATTCCAGAAGACTTCAGTCCCCTTGAACGTAGTGTCGCCCCACACTAGTGAATCGGCGACTGAGAAGGGAGGGCGTGCTTTTCTGCAGCAGCACAGTGGGTTCACATGATACAGTTTTCTCTGAGGAGCCCCAGGCACAGCGAAGATGGTAGGTCAGGTTCTTCAGTATCTGCCCCTGGTGAATATGGAAGACTGTATTTGTCTTATCTTTGAGAGATAGAAGCTTAGGCAAGAGCGAATTGCCAAAGTACATTTTTTGTGATTGCTAATGGTTGAAATCCTTGAACTGGCACTCTTTATTCCTGACCCAGGACTGTAGCTTTTGAGTTTAATTCACGTTAGGAATCAGAAAGACCTGAGTTTTTAGTCCCAACTTCATCATTTTCTGGCTCTTGGCTTTGGGCAAACTCCCCAAGTCTCATACTTCTCACCTATAAAAGAAACATAGTAATACTGATTTCTCAGGACTGTGATATATATAATCATTATGCATCCATTACATAAATAATGGCCATTTAAAAAAAAATCTACCCAGCTTGGTGACAACGCACCAGTCTCCTTCACTGCAGCCATCTGCAGTTCTCTGCAGTACCTGCTGAGGCCACTGGGTGTCTCTAGAAAGCTTGAAGTGAGAGGTTAAGAAAAAAGATGCTGTGGACTTGCTTTACAAACTGTCAGGCCTTGTAGAAACACAAGAGCATAATGGCTCCCTTCTCTGAAATTAACTTTCACTTGATACTTGCTTATACTTTTGCACTTATCTAGTTAGTTAAAATCAATAAACATTTATTGAGCACCTAATATACACAGGGAAACATGCAGTCATTTTACAAGGTGCACTGTTCTGGGCACTGGATATTCAGCAGTGAACAAAATGGACGAATCCTTTTCCCTTGGAGCTTGTGTATGTTTGTAAAGGTGACAGCAAACACCACACGCACACATGTGGAATGTTGGGCAATAATATCGAGAAAAATAAAACTTGGTAAAGGACTAGAGAACACTGGTGCCTGCTATTTTAGACAGTGTTTCATCCTCTTTTTTTGAGAGGATGAAAACAGAGCAAAGGCTTGAATTAAATAAAGGAATGAGACACTTATCCATGTAGGAAAAGTGAGTTCTAGGCAGAGAGAACAGAAAGTGGAAGACCTTGAAAGGGGAGAGTATGCTTGTTGTATTTGAGAAACAGCAGGGAGACCAGGGTGAGCCATGCAAATTGATGGATTTCCTGTATAATTCATTGTCTTTTTGGGAGACAATATACAGGGTCCAGCACAAATCATGCTCCTTTTATTACATAAAAATCTTTTAGCACAAAATCATAACCATGTAATTCCGTAACATAACAGTATCACACTTAAGCACACCATATGACATTTTAGGTGAAATGTTCAAATTGCTGTCCATCTCGTGTGAGACATTCACGTACCCTCCCAACCACACTGAAGCAGGCGTTACTTCTGCTGGATGCTTTATATTATAATATCAATACTATAATTTTATAGCTTCTCTATTATGGGAGTATTCACCTATAATATAATAAAAATAATGATAATAATTAGTATTCATTGAGTACTTGCTATTTGCTGGATTTGTCCTTAAAAGCCTACCAAATAAGTATCATATAATTACCCCCTATTATTCAGACTCTAAATAGCCTTCCTAAAGTAACATATCTGGTAAGTCGGTGAGGCAACACCTCATTTTGTTTGAAAATGCAGACTACAGAGTAACTCACTGAGAAGACAGATGAATGAAGCTGGACAATGATGTGAGAGGGATTATGGAAAAGTACCCAGAGGAGATGACATGTGACTTGTTCCATGAAGGATGAGGATGAGGTCATGAATGGAGAAGATGGGGGTATGAATGGAGAGAAGGTATCTTTGTAGAAGCAAAAGCATGGAGGTTTGACAGAGCATGGTTAATGCAGGAAATAGCAAAGGGTTAAGTGTGACTGAAGAACAGATAACACTAAGTGTAATAGATATGTTTTTGCACCTATAAGTAAGTGCCACGGAAGGTCTGCTACTGTGATATAAGACACCCTCCAGCCATGGCTGGTTGGGCAGAGCTGGAGCCCTGGCCCACATGCAGCAGGATCTGTTGTCTTCCTAGGAGCATATGAGTTGTGTGGCTTGGCTTAAATATATGAGTTGGCACATCAGATTCTCTCTTTCAACATTTGAAAGCAAGGATATGCAGACTCTTGCTCACCTATGGAGGGCCCTGGAATAGGGAGGTTATCCAAATCTGACCTCAGGACTTTATTTGAGGACATGTGCAAACTGACTTCGAAGCTGCAGAAAGAGAAAAATGGAACAAGTACTAAGATGAGCAAAGATGGAAAATCATGAGCTCCCCGAGAAAAATAAATAGAAATAACAGTCCTTCAGTTTCTAGCACATTTACATTTTCTACCTCTTTAGGCCTCATGAGGCGGGTCTATTTTTTATCATGGATGCCAGAGATCTCTGATCATAAACTTAGGGGGATCATATAATTTGATTTCCCAACTGAAAAACTTTTGAGAGTGAAAGTGGGTCCTGTTAATAATTACTGGCATAAGCTGGAAGAGTACTGGGAAAAGAGGTGCCTGCCATGGCGAACCAGGCAGTGTTTAACATCTGGCTCTCCAGAAAGCAACAACAGCAGCAACAGACCACAATTGGATTTGTAGTGTTTGCTGATTTCCCTGGTGTAAATACTCCCATCGTGGCTGAGTCCAAGCTCCCAGTGCAATATAAACTGGGTTAAAACATTTCTGAAACTTGAACAAGTCAGTTTTCTCAAGCTGTGACAAGTCAGCTCCACCACACCACTGGATATATATGACCCTACCTAGAATATTCTCTTCCCCAGGTTCCCTCGCCTTCATTTTTACATAGGTTTTTGTTTAGTGTGTTTGAACCTTGAAACCCCAAAAGGACTGTTTAGAACAGTAGTACGTGTGGACCCAAAACTGTAGGCAGTAGGAAGTCTGCTTCCAAGCCTCCCACCCAGCTCCTTGAAGGGAGAGACAGTCTGTAAGTTCCTTCCCTCCTCATCCTGCCCAGCACAGTGAGGAGTATGCAGGAGCTGTCAGAAAATGCCTGCTGAATTAGTGCTTCTGGTGTCACTTATTGGCCCCTCTACGGAAAGGCTACTCAGCTGTGAATTGCAATTTGCCTGGCAGCCCTGGGAAAGCACCTTTGTGAGAGAGCAGCAAATAAAGCTCCTCAGGATTTCTGAGACCAGGGCTCTGACATTCTCACCTAGATCTGATGGCTGTCAACTCACCATCCCCTGTCAAAGGCTAGCCTTCCATAAGCAGAAAATGAAGTTTATTAATTCAGTTGGGATGGTCTTCCCGATAGCCGTGTGGGTTCTCACTGCCTGAGTGCCTGCCCTTCGTGTGGTCCCTCTGGCCTGAGGCTGGTGCTGCCACAGTTGCTCTCCTTGTTCACTCTTCAAACAACACAGTATTTGCCTCGCAAAAGTAGAATCTTCCATCCTGATTTAGAAATAACCAGTTACCTAAGCTTATTAGTTGAGCCTGGATTGTACAAATGCATTCTTATCTGGAATCCAGATTTTTCTTTTCTCTTCCCCATTTTTATTTCTATTTCTGCCTGTATATATGTTTATACATTTTCAGAGATTGGTGAAACAGCAGAGTTCAATTTCTAACAGATTTTCTAAAGCAATTGTCCTTGTTTCTGAGAAGTGATAAGACCAAAAGACATCTCCTTTGAAAATCCTAAATATATTACTGTTAAATGATTGGTATTGCACTTTTGCTGAGACAAAATATTTTCTGTCAGACAGATGTGTGCATGCACACATGTGTATGACACACATGTTCTTTTTTCACAGTTTTCAACTGAAATGGAGTCATGTGAAATAGTTCTATACTTTTACTACAATGGTTCTTTTTAAATGAGTTATTTAAATCGTTGTTTATTTACAAAAGTCTTCCCAGTTTGTGTGGCAAGCCATAAAGTAATTAAATAATTAAAAGCTTCCCAAGCTAATTATTTCGAAGTACTGTAAAAATTAAGGTACAAAACCACACCTGTAACTAAAGACTCTTAAGTCTCAGCTTTCAGTAGATAGGCATTTGAATCAAAAAGGTCAAGAGTCACTGTTTTTGGTACTTTGAATTGTAGCAAGAGTAATTGACTTTTATAAACCACAGTGTGAAAATTAATTCACCCCAAACTTCTATGTGCTTACAATGTGTTCATTAATGTCATTGATAAGGTAAAATAATGATGACGTGAGTCCAAATAATAGATGGTTCATAAAAGAGAATATATCAAGCTGTTTGCCAAAGCATCGTTTAAAATTCTGAAGAAGAGTAAAAATTCTGCCTATCTAATAAATGAGCATAATTCAATCTGCAGCCAGATAATAGATCGCTGCTGAACCGTTTAAAACCACGTTGCAGAAGAACACTTGCTGCAGTGGAAAGGTGCTCAGAATCCGAGGCTGAGTGTTGAAAACAAGCAGGGATATGATACAGAGGGGGTCAAAGGCTTGGTGTTGGAGGAACAGTTGACTGTGGGTGGTGGGCATGCAGTGCAAAGTACAGATGAGGTATCATAGAAGTGCACACTTGAAACCTATACAATTTAATCTACCAATGCCACCCCAATACATTTAATTGAAAACAACACTTTATGTTAACATTTTCACCTGTGAGTGCATATCTGTGTTAGATATAAGACTAGAAAAACATATACCAACGTGGCCTTAACAGTCGATTATACTTGGGTAGAATGAGGACGGTCACATTGCTTTGTTTTGTGTTTACGTTGTCTGTTCTCCATTTTACTGCCTTGAACATGCTTGACTATTTTCATCAAAGGAAAAGTTATTCTTAATAAGCTCACTGAATTTTGAAGGGGATAGAGTCAGACACCATTAACTGTAAAGTGAGGCACCTGCATATGCTAAATGGGTGGAGCAGGTCTGTGAGTAATTCATTAAACCCCTGCCCTTTTATTCAGGGATAGGTTTTAGTGAGGTGTGCAGGGGTAACCTAGAGGAAAGAGAACACCTTGGGTCACATGAATTGATGCCTTCTTAAAGAGTTAAGACATCTCATCCCCCAACGGAGCAAGGAGAACAAAGCTTTTACTGTACTATTAATTAGAATTCAGCTCTGTATAGTCTGTGGTTACACACTTCAGTGAAATTGGTGCAGGGTCCTATTCTCAAAGGGTTACAAAGCACATATTGTTGTCAAAGTCAATCTAGTACAGAAAGATGGCATCTTTGGAATAAGAACTGAATGCATTTTATATGGAGCAAACCACTCCAGGCACTACCATCGGTTTAAATGTTAAACGATCTTGAACATTTCCAGGAATCTTGTCAGCTGTTTTGCTTAAAAATGAAAATCTTTATTTCTCATAAATTTAAAGCTTACCTGACAGGAAAAAAATTAACTGGAATATAAACATTGTCAACTATTATGGTTCCAAATTAATGAATCAAGGTAACCATGACTTTATTTCTATAAAGCAAATATCATATCTTATTTACCTTTTCCCTGAATGCTTGGCACCGTGCCTGACACATAATATGCTCTCGCCAAAAGTATGCATACTTGACAGAACTGGGGAATGTGCTTACCTGGAAGTCTCCAGTCTGTGTTTGCTGTTGAATGGAAGGCAGTGATGGAAAGAATAGTGGACAGAGAGGCCAGTGACTTGAGTTTTGATCCAAGCTCTTCTGTTAACTCAATGTATGAATTCTCTTTGTGGCTCCATTTATCTGTTTGTTAAAAAGGGGGTTAGGTTATATTAACCTCAGGAGAAGTTTCTTTCACATTAAAGTACTGAAGATTCTAATGGATCTCTCAGGTTTATTTTTTCTCTTCCCCCCTATTGCTGAAGCTCATGTATTCATTACTGTTTTCCACAGGGATTGCTGAATGTCTTCCCTGGACATGAGGTATTATGTTTGTCATATAGACTAGGTCTGCAAACACGGCACACGCTGTCCCTGGCTTTGGGGTTCCTTTCCTCCAATGAGGGAGCTGTGTGCCCACCTGCCTGACTGATTGCATTTTGAGAAGTTGCTTATTGCTTAAAGTACAATCTTGTACTAATGTTGAGTTTTTTTTATTGGTGGGAATTGTTTGGCATCATAGATTTCTCTTTGATGAGATAAATGAATTTAGAAAGATTAAACTCAAAAATTTTATTTTCTTGTGGATGGTTTGAATGGACCAGATGATGACACATTTAGTGTTTTCTAGTTTTTTGGCAATACAATTGGTAGACCACATTACAGTAGAGATATGTGTTTAAAATATAGTTTATAAATTATATTTTATAAACTTTCATACTTTTAGAGTTCCAGAGTAAGCTGAAGATTAGAAGGAATGTTTCAGTGGCATATAGTGAAGGTTTATTATCATGTGATTATGACCCAACCTATATTTTTCTTTTACTGTTAGATTATTCTTAATGCAAAGGATCTCTATACTTTAATAAAATGAGAATAGTTATAATAAAATAGTCATAGCCACATTTTATATAGCATAGATGATTTTTACTACTTTGATCTAATAGTGTATGTACTAAAACATTCTATTTAATTTTACCTAAGAAACATCCTACTTTTTCAGGGTAAGTCAGCATAGGCTGGTTATGCTGCTATAACAAAGAACTCCAAACTCTCAGAGGCTTAAAACACTAGAGATTTTCTTCTTCCTCACATTGCACATTCATCTTCGATATGCATGAGCTAGATTTATTATAATCCTCTGGACCAGAGCTAATAGCAGCCGCTGTCTAAAACATTTTCATTAGAAGTGCAAGAGAACAAAAAGAACTCTGGCAATGAATTATATGGTTAAATCATTGGTCAGAATTAGTCATGTGCTCCACATTCTCACATGGGGGCCAGGAAGTGCTGTCCTTCCATCTGCCTAGGAAGAAGACAGCTGGGACACTTGAGTAACACTAATTACTACCATACACAGCATGACAGACTTGTTTTCAAGCATTAGCTCTCTTCATTTGCTAGGGAATCAATTAATTGTTGGCTATCCTAATCATTTGTTTAGTTGAGGAAACTTTCTCTTTTTCTGTATCAAAATATTATCTTCCTTGAAAAGATCTCCTGCATTGTTT
>VMDR010031188.1:0-12126 GCA_007922815.1 Macrotus californicus | reverse complement strand
ATACCATTTGAATGTCCTCCATTTTTCCCTTTTGTGTAGCTTGTCATCCTTTTAGTGATACGTTTTAATGGCCAAAAGTTCTTAAATTTAATGAAGTTCAACTAAGATAAAGTCTTCATCTTTATGCCAAGTATTTTCTATCAAAACCCTCCTTATTCTAGAATATGAATATAATTTTCTAATATAATGAATATGAGATTTTATCTTTCACATTTAGAACATTTCCACTGGAACAGATTTTTATGTATGATGTGAGGTAGGGATTTTTTCCCCTATCAATTAATTTTTTCGAATGTAACATTAATTTCAGCCAGCACAAAAAATGTTTTAAAGTAAAACAATCCAGGAAATAAAGAAGAAAATATAAAGATACAATTTTTCCTCACTTCCCATCCTCTTCCCCGTAAGGAAAAAAGGTAAATGAGGGTGGGTGAGCACATATATATATGTGAACACACCTCCTGGTGTGCTCAGATAGGCTTCCTATAGTCAACAACGGTAACAACTACAACAATAACATCAGTTAACATTTATTGCTTGCTTAGTAGGTGCCAGGCCTAATGTGACTGCATTATCTCATGTAATCTTCACAATAACCTTATCAGATGATAGTATTCTCTTTATTTAATAAATGAGGAAACTGAGAAAGGATGTTAAATAATCAATGCCCAAATTCTTAACCTCCACCTCTCTTAACTTCCCTATTTCTGAACCCACAGATTCTCTGTCACGCACATACGTTTTAACAACAACTTTCATAGGTTGAGATAACAAAACATGCCAGTCCTCCTATCTTATACCTAAGTATCCAGTGGATTCCTATAGGAGAACATTCTATATAAGAAATGTTAATAATTCATGTATTCCTAGTTTGCTAATACAGGAAAAAATATAAAAGAATCAAAAATGTCTTCTGGAAGTGACATGAAAATAGTTACAGTTAGCATTACTGTAATTCTGAGGGGTCTACAGAATTTAAAAAACTAAGTCACTGAAATTATAGTCTATATAAATCTAAAATGTGTTAACTGAAAAAAGTCTTTTCTATCCTGAAAATTGCAGAAAGTTTATTGCTTTGGGTGCTGTTGAATTTAGGCATATTTTTATATTAGTCTACTTGGGTCCACGCCTGTATTCCTTACAGTTATTAATGCTACAAGGAAAAAAGAAGGATACATTTAGAATTTCAAAAATAAAATTAAAAATCTAGGGATTCACATTATTTTTGCAGAATACAGGAGTTTGAAGGAATCTTGAAAATATTTGAAGGTACTCATTTTACTAAAGGAGAAACTGAGGCCCACAAACGGTACCAGACCCCAAGAATAGTAAAGGCCAGATTTTACAATGTATCTAAGTAGGGACATTAATTTGAATCTCTCTTACACAATCTTCATAAACCTATGTTTATAAAGCTCTAAAAATTATTACCTCTATTCTTATTTTTAAGAGGTGTTTTTCAATAATTTACAGGGGAAAATAGGTTTGAAATCTTCATTTTTATTTCTCTATTCTTAACCCTAAGCAGTATCAGGGTTAAGAATAACCCTAAGACTACCCAAGCTGACATGTGAAAGGAAGACAAACAAGGCAGGCTCTGAGGTTCTTCCTTTGGGGACAATGCAAGAATACCCAGGATCTCTGATGGCTCTGGAGATCCCAAAATCCCTGTGCCATCCTACTGGTTAGGGAAAAGGCAGAGCAGGCACTGCGGCACACTCTGGATGCCCATCAGGACCCAAGGAAAAAGGAGGAAGTGGTCATTTTATCACTGCCTATTTGCTAAGTATGTGACCAGAACTTTTTGCATGAAAGCATCAGTGCTGCCACTGCAGGCAGGCAAATCAACTTCCAGTCTGCCCACGAAAAAACGTACACCAATAGCAGAATGATATCACCTTCCTAAGGAATATGAGGGAGGCAGAATTAGGGCACCAAAGACAGCTGTGTAATCTATGACTTGCAGGAAAATTGCTAGGGGCAAGAGAGTCAGGTAAAATGAAAAGAGCAGCAGAAAGGCTGAGGAAGGAGGAAATGAGTTGGCACTTCTAAATTCATTACCCTGTCTTTAATAAGCTAAGTGAAATATTCCACAATTAGAAATATAAGGACACCCCCAGGGAAAGCTACAGTTACAGACACGTGACACTGAAAAAGAGCTCCTTTTGAAATGCAATTTTTCAGACATTAAGAGCAAATTTTTATAAACATACATTACAAAATATAAAATTAAATTCAATAAGAGCGCCTTAATTCAAATATTTCAACACCTCAAATTTTTAGTAATTTTATTAAATTTTATTATAAATCAACGAATTGGAATAAATCCACCTATTTTTAAAGGATCTAAGGACGTATCCTGGAAATTAACTTTGACAGCAGCAGATAGGAATTTTTTACTAAAGAAGCTAATTGCAATGGTTTACAGATATATTTTAACTTGCAGAAAGCTCTATTACACATCAAGAAAACAAAGTATTAACATAAAATGGAGATATAAAAGCAGTATTTTCCATTTTCAATTTACTTAACAGACTAAAAGTTCTTGTTTATTATGTAAAGTTAGATCTGGACATTCTAATGAATTTCAGACGTAGAATCATCATTCCATGGAGTTCAAGGAGAAGTAAGATTTATTGATCATACTAAAACTTCCCAAAGTGACGACACTAATATGCTTTGATCTTTCACCAGCACATCTGGCTATTCCACCAGAGTGGCAGCAATAAAGAAAAGGTAGACTGGTTCTTCCTGTGGCATGCTCATTTAACGTTTTTACTTCCTCATTCCTTGTCTTCTGTCTTCTTTGTCCCCTCCCCATCTCCTCCCCTTATCTCCTAGCCTCACAGGGCATCACAGTCTCAGGAAGAGTCATGTGGGACACATGACTCCTGTCTCTTAGAGCAGGGAAGTACCAGGAAGACAAGCAATAGTCCTCCTGCCCCTCACCCCCCACACAAGTCCACGTGACAACTGCTACAACTGAGGCTTCCTCCAAGGGCTATAGCCGTAATGGTTTCGGTTTAAAACAAGACTTTAAAAATACACATTCCATTTCACTCTTCAAAATAATATCATGGGCATTTATTTTCCTAAGGTAGTTTTTTTTTTTATTTGTGTATCTTTTTTTTAAATATATTTTATTGATTATGCTATCACAGTTGTCACCCCCCACCCTGCACACCCCTTCCCCCCACACTCCCCCTCTTTAGTTCATGCTGAGATAGTATTTTTGAAATCAGAAATGGGACTGTATTAACTATAGGACTCAGAAGCTATTGATTTAATCATCCTTAACATGAAAAAAATCTAGTATTTTATCAAAAATATTACACTCAAGGTTTACTTTCTACTTCATTAATTAGACAGTTTTCCTGTGGTACTGTTGTAATCTATAAGGTACAATCTCAGTGAAGAATGTTTTATTAGGAAATGTTTTATTTTATTAGAAAAATGTTTTGTACTTTAACAACCCTATAAAGATCAGTTTAACAATACAAATTGAACTTAACACTAATCTTTATGTGACTAGACATCCCTGGCCTGGTATCTCAGTTGGTTAGAGTGTCATCCCAATGCACCAAGGTTGCAGGTTCGATCCCGGGTCAGAGCTGCATGGGTAAGTGGAACAAGAAAAATTGATGTCTCTCTCTCTAGTCAATACATAAATGTGACTAGACAAATTAAAAGACTGCTAATTCCAGGGGGAAGGAAAGTAAGCCCATGTATATTTGCACTCTTATTCTCCTTATGTTAATATGCTGAGGACAAACCACAAACATAAAACCTAGTCACCCCATAAAAACACCCCCTGAGGGCAGGGGTAACAGTTCTATAAAGGTAATCTTTAAACTAAGTAAAGTCTCTTTCTGGAAAGTAGTTTTTAAATTTCATCATTCAGAAGCCCTTGGCTGTCGTGTACATACTATGTCAGCACTTTTGAAGGTGATTCCATTTATAAGACCCCTACCTGTCTCTGAAGTTCTGCCAGGTTGTAAGGTAAGGCCCCCTCAGCCAACGGTGCTATTCTCTCAATATCTGCCAAAGTCAAGCGCCTTCAGGCAAAAATATGAGAAAGAAAGAACTGTTAGACACCAACAAACTCCTCAGACTAAGATGATCTTTCTTCAGGAGAAAAAGAGGGGAGGATGGAAGAACTATGGCTTCAAAATAGTATTTCTCTATTCACACAGATCACAGTGAGAAAAAAGAACTTCAGCCCCTGCTTGCCACAACATAAAGCAAAAGACTGCAAAGAAATAATGTGGAGTATACAAATTTAAAAAGACTCCAATGACAGATATTAAAAATAAAGAAATAATTTCTGCCAGAAGCAAAGTATTTATGCTGATAGTTCATACATACTAAATGTGTTCTCTCAGTATCCATGCTTAACACACAGGTTCAAAGTATCTTGAGAAGGATAGGCAAAAACCGATCAATACTGGATGCCTTTAAGGAAAGGCACAGGGTAGAAAGGAGACGATTTTTATGGCATGCTTTTATTTATTTATTTTTAATCATTTTTATTTTTCAATTACAGTTGACATACATTATATTAGTTTCAGGTGTACAGCCCAGTGATTAGACATGATATAACTTACTGAGTGATCATCCCAATAAATCTCATACCCACCTGACACCATACATAGTTAAGAGAATATTACTGACTACATTCCCTATGCTGTATTATACATCCCCATGACTATTCTGTATAACCACCAGTTTGTACTTCTGAGTCCCCTCACCTTTTTCCCCGCTCCCTGCAAACTCTCACCCATCTGGCAACCATCACAATGTTCTCTGTATCTGAGTCTATTCTGTTCTGCTTGTTCACTTATTTTGGTTTTTAGACCCAATTATTGATATGTATTTATTGCCATTTTATTGTTCATATTTTTTATCGTTTTTTTCTTCTTTCTCTTAAAAAAGAACTTTTAACATTTCATTTAATACTGGTTTAGTGGTGATGAACTCCTTTAGTTTTTTTCTTGTCTGGGAAGCTCTTTATATGGCCTTCGATTCTAAATGATAGGTTTGCTGTGTAATCTTGGTTGTAGGTCCTTGCTTTTCATGACTGAATATTTCTTGCCAATCCCTTCTAGCCTGCAAAGTTTCTGTTGCGAAATCAGCTGACGGTCTTATATAAGAGCTCCCTTGTAGTTAACTGACCACTTTCTCTTGCTGCTTTTAAGATTCTCTCTTTGTTTTTAGCTTTTATCATTTTAATTATGATGTGTCTTGGTGTGGGCCTCTTTGGGTTCATCTTGTTTGGGACTCTGTACTTCCTGGACATGTATGTCTATTTCCTTCACCAGGTAAGGGAAGTTTTCTGTCATTGTTTTTTCAAATAGGTTTTCAACTTTTTGTTCTCTCTCTTCTCCTTCTTGTACCCCCATAATGCAAATCTTGGTACACTTGAAGTTGTTCCAGAGGCTTCTTACACTATCTTTACATTTTGGGATTCTTTTTTCTTTTTGCTGTTCTGATCGGGTGTTTTATACTTCCTTATATTCCAGATCACTAAAAATTTGGTTCTCAGCTTCACTCACGCTACTGTTGATTCCCTATAAACTATTCTTTTCAGTTAGTGTTAGTGTATCCTTCGTTTCTGACTGGTTCTTTTTTATGGTTTCTATGTCCTTTTTCATGCCGTTGAAGTTCCTTGAGCATCCTTATATCCATAGTTTTGAACTCTGTATCTGGTAGCTTGCTTGCCTCCATTTCATTTAGAATTTTTCTGAAAATTTCTCCTGGTCTTTCATTTGGGACCTGTTTCTTTGTCTCCACATTTTGGCTTTTCCTCATGTTTGTTTCTATATATTAAGTACAGCTGCTATGTCTCCAGGACTTGATAGAATGGCCTTGTGTAGTAGGTTTCCTAAGGCCCAGGGGCATGACCTCCCCGGTCACCCAAGCTGAGAGGTGCACCCGCGGTACTCCTCTGTGTGGACTGTGTGCATTGTTCTGTTGTGGTTGAGCCTTGATTGCTGTTGGCATCACTGGGAGGGATTCACCCCCAGGCCAATCCACTGTGAGGACCGGCTGTGACTATAGCAGGGGAGCTCCTGTACAGAAGCCGACTCTACGGAGCAGGGCTTGCTTCAGTGGGGCTTTGGTGCTCACTGAATCCATCCCTTGACTGTGTCAGTTGTGGAAGTGGTAGGGTTGTAATCCCCGTGGTCTGAAGCTGTCCACCAGGCGCATTGGCTCTGGGAAGCGGCATGCTCTTTTAAACTCTTTCAATGTTGAACAATGTGAATGCACTACTGTTCACAAAAAAAGTTACTTAAAAATAAGTACATTCTGTGAACAAGCTAAAAGGTCACTTCACATACCATTTTGAGAGGCACTTTTTAAAAGTATTTATTATTGTGTAGAAGGCTCAAAATCTTTGATAAAAATGTGATTTCTAAATGAATGAGACATGGCCTGATATATTTGGTGTCATCTCCAGCTCAGCAATTCATTATACAGCATGAAAGCAGTGGATTACCCAAGTACACTCGACTTCTATTAGTCCTCCATTCTAGGGTTAAAACCCTTTTTCCCCCCTAGATATTCCTACACTTAATTACTAGAGGCAACTAAAAAAATATCTGATCACTTAATAGATCATGAGTTCTCTCTGCCACAGGTCCTGCTGGGTACCCACAGATAAGAGTTTTTCTTTTGGACTTGCCTAAGACTACAAATTAAATATTCTCTATGTGCTTTGCAGTTTTTTAGTACATAAAATAGAGGCATAAAACATGTGAACTTGTCTGTGATGTTAAGTATGATAATAATGTCACAGGCATATTTTAAGAAAATGATACTCTCCAACACAAAATGGTTTACACTGTTTAGCAAAATGACCATTCGCAATGAACCCAAAAGATTATGTGATTCCTGAACACGTAACTCAGTTTTATACATTTAGGTAAATTTCCATAAATCTCTTTAAATTCCTAACGCCTCTAGAGTCCAGATTAAACCAGTTTCCCACCCCTCTCTTACTGCTCACTTCTATCCCCTCCATCTCATTGTTCTTCCTCCCCCATTTCTCTCTGTCATGTCCCTCAACAACCCCTACGTCCTTCCTTGACCTCACTCCTTCGTCTCCGCCTCCCTTTTTCTCCTCTTGTTCTCTCTCCTTTTCCCTCCCTCCATCTCCCCTTACCTTTAGCCTGTCTTCCTCTGTCTCTCACTGCTCCCATTTCTCATTCCTGACTGTCTCTCTTTCTTGAAATTTATACACTGAATAAATTATTGTTAAAATAAACTGAAAGCACACCACTGCTTCACATGTTAAAAGAACTGTCCCATTAATAAGTATCATGAAGAATTATGGGGAATAATTACCCTGTAGCATTATATAAGTCTGCAAGCTGGTATAAGATATCAATTTCCAGTGGAGTGACTTGTCCATAGCGTATAGCACTCTGGGAAAATTCCTCTGGAAGCGAAAAAAAAATATTTTAAAATCTTAAAAGATTCTTAATATACAACAAATCTCTACCTTTGCTAACTATAATCTTCAAGCTCAAGGCATTTTTGAATTATTTTACTGAATTTAAATACCCAAGTTCAACTATATAACTACAAACTTCTGAAAGCTAGCAAAAGAAAATGTTAAGATAATGAAAAAGCAAAAATAGGTAAAGATCAATTAACTTCACAAACCAAACAATCTCTTTAGAATCCTCTTATCTTATTTATTCGCTTTGGTCTTCAGAGTTACAAATAAGAGGACTGGCTGTTTTCCAGTCACCTAAAACATCCTACTGCAATTCAGCAAAGGAGTGGGCTTGCCCTTCTTTCTGTGGCAGCTCCTTCCTAGTACAAACAAGCTGCTGCCACAGTGCCACTGACCTGTTTGACAGATTGGGCCAAGGTTCTTTTCAAAACTGTCAAAGCCACTTTTCCACTCCTGACCTCAGCATCCCATTAAATCCACCTGGATTTGTGGAGACCATTATGGCCCAACTGAAGCATACACACAGGGCAACACACTTTCTAGGTCTGACTTCAGAATGGTAAACTTAGATCAACCTTATACCCTAGATAAAGAAAAGTGAAAAAGCTGAGGTTCAAATCGACACATATATATTTTAAATCTTACCCTTTGTGACTTCAACATCTTTCCTTGTGCCAGCTAGAGTGCTATATATCTTACGAACAAGCTCCATGTTATTCAGTAAGGAGTTAAATGCATTGAAGTAGGAGAAGCTAACCTGATGTGAGATACTTCCTCCAGCTGCCTAGGAAATCACAACACAAAAAGTTAAACAACAAAACACATGTTTATGGACACTGCACTTTTCTCAATATCCAAAGGAGTCTTCATCATGAAAATGATTAACAACCAGTCCATAAACACAAGATAAGCATTGTACTAAAACGCTCAGTGTCTTTCATGCCCTCAGGGCGGTCTATGTAATTTAGGTTTTAAGGAAGAAAGTAACATCTGGAAGTTGGACTTCATGGTTCATCTACCTATAAGGTCAGAAACAACAAATATAATTACCACAGATCAAAAACAATAGTTATTTAAACAGGATTTTCAAGACCCTCAACCATGGAACTCCTGCTAGTTCTGGATAATCCAAACATCAATACTACTATATAAGGAACATTTTTAAAATTCGCTTTTTTTAAAAAGACTTTTTCACAATATCAACTTTCCTAGTCTTTTTTTAAGGCCATTGTTATAATTAAGATATTTAACAGTCAGTGCTGGGTTCTGCATCTGTATTATGAAAGATACAACTACCAAAAACTCCAAAAAATATGGAGAAAATCTGGGGAGGATTTGTTCACCATAAATTATATCATTAATGGAACAGCTCAAAAGAGTCCCTCACGCTGGGGAGGGATGGGGGCAATGTGGCCTCCATTACCTCTGCAGAGTGAGGAGGTAATTTCTCCTTCTGCCCACCACTTGGCCATAAAGTAAAAAGAGAATATTTTTTATGGTTTGCAAAAGTCTAATTTCTAAGTCAGGAGTCCAAGGAACCCATGTGATTGAAAACAACTTCTACTAAAAACTCAAAGAAGTGTTTATGGAAATACGAGTGTGACAACCCTGATTGTGATGGTCCTAGCACACATGGCTTACTCCAAATATAGGTGATATTTGTATTAGCCTGAATTTGGATAGCAGTGACCCCAAAACAAATTATTTAATATATTCCTCTGGGGACTGAAGGGGTGTTTGGTAAACAAAGGCTATAATAGGTCTATCTAACCCAAATGAAAAGATTAAATGGGTCCCTTCGCCATATGGCCTTCAGTGGGTCCTTCACTCTAGGGCTGTCTCTCTTCCCTCTTTCCCTCACTCTCTCCCTTTCTTTCCTTCCTTCCTTTCATTTTTTTGATCAGGGTATGAGGTGAGGGTAAAGGAGTGGGAGATGGGTGTCAAGGAGGTGAAATGTGTAGGAGAAAGTGACATGCTCCATGTTCAAATTCACTGAAGAAAAAGAACAGAAGTTGATCTTTCTACCCCAGCCTACATCAGGGATAATGATCTTCAGCTGAAACAACAAAAGCACTTATTGGCTTCCCTCCATTAAAAACAAGCAACAATCATAAACTTACACAAAAGTACAAGGCATGAACAAGACAACTGGGAGGTGAGGAAAGTTTCACCACACTTTGTGAGGAAGTGGATGACATCAGTGTGCTATTGGTCCAGATGATTACTTTATAGAGATTAGCAGTTTAGCAGAACAAAAAAACTGTCTGGTCCATGCAGTCGGAATGCACAGGGGAAGGAGCAGATACCAAGAGAGAGGAGTGAGCCACAGAGGCTGATGCCCGCATATTTTCCCCATACCTCCTGCCATGGCCATGGTTATTAGAACAGAGCAGAGGCCAGTGATGATACCTCTAGCAAACAGCACCCTGCAGGCAACAAAGGAAGGAGCCATTCCTAAAGCATGGCTTTGGGAGCCTGGTGGGATGGAAAGACGTACTGCCCACTAGAAAAAGTAACGCACACCCTGATCTACAAATTCCCCTGTGCTCTGTAGTTGGACTCTGCAAATGGAAATAAACAATTTGGAAATAAATGAGAGCGAGATGGTGGCTCTGCTATGATCTGGGGAGCAACTATTCACCATCACCACCACCTGCCTGACTAGGACCTGTTTACCTTCTACCAAGCAAACATAAAGCTAGAATAGTTGAGAGACAGGCGGGTCCAGGGAAGTGGTCCAGGACCCAGTGGCTCTAAAGGGTTAAGGAAACAGTGAGTCAAAGCACTTGCTTGTACTCACTGAGACTAAGTTCTCTTCCACAAAGGGGGTGAGCATGTGAGACCGAATGGTGACCATGATGTCACTGAAATCCAGGCCAGAAATCACGCCACTTTTGCTTTTATCTTTCAGTGCAAAGGCTTGTCTTGCATGTTCCAACTGTAGCTCCTGGAGGGAAAAGTCAGAAATAGGGCGTTACACTGGTTAATGTACAACCTGAGTATATGTTTCAGAAAGAAAGGACACACATCCTTTTGCTACATGCATTTTTGAAGAAAATGAACAGTGCACAGCTCTAAATTTACAACACTTTTAATTTCTTTTAAAAAGCAAATTTTCGCTCTGACTGGTGTGGCTCAGTGGATTGAGTGCCAACCTGCAAATCAAAGGGCTGCTGGTTTGATTCCCAGTCGGGGCACATGCCTAGGTTGTGGGCCAGGTCCCCAGGAGAGGGTGCACGAAAGGCAACCACACATTGGTATTTCTCTCCCTCTTTTCCCCCTCTCTCTAAAAATAAATAAATAAATAAATAAATAAATAAAATCTTTTAAAAAATAAATAAAAAGCAAATTTTCCTGAAAATGTACTATGTATTACTCCTCAGGAAGATGACTGAATCACAGTATGACAATGAGGAAAATGGGGGAGGGAAAAAATCTTCATTTACTGGAAAAGTTTTCACACTAAAAACAAGTTGAACATGTTTCCAGTGCTTTATTTCAGCCTTTAAAGGAAGTACTAATTAATCTCTCTCCTGCTTGAAGGCATTCCTGTCACCCGAGAATACTTTCTGAATGAAAAGTTTAGATTCATTTTAAATTTTTCAATTTTTAAATGTTGCAATTAAAGTCAGCGCCCCTCTGACAATCTCAAGAAATCAGAGACCATTTTTCAAACAATTTAAAAATGAATTTAGTGAGAAACTCTGGTAAGTACAACACCTAGTACAGTTGACCACTGAACAGCGTGGATTTGAACTGCAGGGGTCCATTTATACACAAATTTTTACAATAAATGCACTGTCGGCTCTTTGTATCGCTGGGTTTTGCATCCAAGAATGCAATCAACCACAGATCTGTGGTTGGGAATCCATGGGTGTGGGGGGCCGACTGCATGCATTGTTCTCTGCCACTTTATACGAGGGACTTGAGCATTCTCAGATTTTTGTATCCACAGGAGCTCTGGAACCAATCCTCCTCAGATTCCAAGGGAAGGCTAAAGCTTTTGGAAAGTCAAAAGCTGTATGTGGATTTTCATCTGCGTGGGGACTGGCACTCTTAATCCCACATTGTTCAAGGGCAATTATAGTGCCAACGGGAGAGTTATGCATCACAAACTGCATGACCTATGTTCAGCTATCACTCTACCTGGCTTTGGGCAGGGGCTCAGAAACTGTAAAACAATCCAGAAGATCTCTGAACTTTTGATCTGCTGCAGAGCCATATTTTGTACTAAGTGACGTCCATAAAACCAGCAAAATGTGCCAGTAATACCCTAAGTACATACAAAAGTCAAAATTTCAACACTTCTGCCCTAAGAGACTGCTACATAATCCAAATAAATCTGTTATCACAACATAATGATGCCGTTTAATCCCATTTTCATACAATTTGTAACTATGGAAATAATATTCATGTTTAAATATTAAAATATTTTAGATAAAATTAAATGTTGCAATTTTCATTATCATTAATTTATGAAAGCCTACAAATAAATGTTGCTTTACCGTTTTCTGATATTTAAATAGTTTTTGGTTGAAGTTTCACTATTTTACTAATTTATTTAATTATATTTTCATATAATTATATGATAGCTCAATAATTCAAAGATATTATTACCTTAGCAGATGTTTGTCATAATAATTTATTAAGTTATGCATTTGTTTTAG
>VMDR010031187.1:0-12131 GCA_007922815.1 Macrotus californicus | reverse complement strand
ATATTGTCCTTGTTGGAGAAGTGTCAAAATATAAACCATAGAGTAAGTGACCAATAACGCTTAATTTGATATCTCAACTAGCTATAATCAAAAACTTTTCTGACCCATATGTAAAATAAAATTCGCTGAGATTAAGAAAATATCTTAACACAGATAGAAATAGTAATGGTGAAATTTAGTGGAGATAAATAAAAAAGGATGTTTGCATGAAAAATGTCAATTGTAGTAACCGGCACCATTTTCCCATAATAAAATATGAACTTTGCCATCAAATGTGATTTTATAATTGTTTGGGCCATCATCTGTGACAGAATCATTTCTATTGTCATATGCTTGTGGAACCAGGGAGTCATTTCACCATTTTATGGAGAACATCTAAGAATCCCCAGTAGACACAGAAAGTACATGGTCATTCTTGAAGGGCTTTTTGTAAAAGGCAATTCAGCTGAGCTACTTTTGTAAATTCCACCTACATCCACATCCAATAGTGAATAAAAATTGTCACTACTACATGATGTAGGAGAAAAACAAACATGGTTTTTCCCTAAGTCAGAGATTTAAGTTAGCAGTGAAAAATATGTTGATCAGAAGCTTAAAATTTCAAACATGGATGTGAGCATAAATATTCCTATTAAAGTGACTATTAAAGGCCTATCAACTAAGCATTTTTAAAAGTTCTAACCAGCACATTCTAGATTTTTCATCGTTTTTCTGATACCACGTGAAATTCCTGTGGGAGATTATGAAAGAAGATTAGTCTTGGTTTGACAGAATATAATTCCGGCTCTTTATTTACACAGTGGAATGTGAACTCGGCTGTTTACTCATCTGGTGCAGGAAGCAAATTTTTTCCCTTTCTTCACCAGCTCGGAATTGTCAGCATTTCCAGCGCTAGCCACCTACTCACTGCTGTTCTGTTGAGACCATTGCGATTTGAGATCATCAGGGAAATATGCCGTCTGTCCTTGAGTTTTCAGAGTTGCAACCCTGTATCAGATTAGACACTAAAAAGCCAACGGGACATCCTCAAAGTCCATGTTGACGTCCCTCTCCTCAGAAATGTCTTCACCGAGTTCAAGTTTAAAAATTAATCTCAGTATATAGTGAGGATTTGTGTTTTTAAAAAAGGCCACTGGAGAAATGGCTCTATCTTCTGTATTTTTAGATTTGTGCTGACTACATTTCACATTTCTTATTTGGAGAACTGTATCAAAAAACTCCTCCTAGGAATTAGAATCAAGAAACTGTGGTGGTAGCTTTGTTTTCTCTGGCCAATCTTATGTGCTTGCCTTTTTCAAAGATGAACACTGCAACCCAATGTGCTCCCATCCCTACTTTTCCTTGAATAGAGTTCCGAATTGGCCAATTACAGTACTTCTCCCCAGCATCTGACAAAACACGTGACTGTTGTTTCTAGTTTCTTTTCAGAAATCATTTTAAATGGCTGTGAATGATATGTTCCGAGTTTTAAAAGATTTAGAATCAAATATTTCTAAAGAAACAGACATAAAAATAATAAACAATACAATGTAATGAACGTAAATATATAAATATGACCTACAGTGAATATAAATATATAAACGTAAACGAGAATGTGAACATAAATAAATAGGAAGACGAGGTATCGATGGCTGTCTATTTTGTCTTCCCCGGACATTTGCACCGTAAGAGTCAGCGTGCACCGTGGTTGAAGCTGGAGCTGTGGAGGTCGAACGTCTGTGTTTCCCTGGATCGGAACCACAGACCTGCCACAAATTGGTGTGCGACCCCAAGCAAGTCATTTGGCCACTTTAAATTTCTGTTTCCTCATTGTAAGAGTTGGGTAACCATAGGACCTCCTGGGGTTTTCACAAGATTTAAAGAGAATAGAATCTGTAACCCTCTTAGCTCAGTGCCTGGCACGTAGCTCTCAGTAAGTGTTAGCTGCTATTTTGATGAGCCAGGCACTATGCCGGGCATGGGGTATGGAGAGGAAAGATATTCATTCCATTCTCTGCCTTCAAGGAGCTAACACTATAGTGTCTTTTAAGATTCTCATTTTGTGGAAGCTCTCTAAAGAGGAAGAGACATTGAACTTGGGAAATAAATTTAAGATCTATCCTATGATTTTGTACCCTTTCTAGTGGGAGGGATACGGAAAGGGTGTAGGCTCTGAAGTCAGCCAGATCTGGGTTTTCTCCTTCATTCTTCTGTTATGTGACTGCAAGGACCTCTTTGAGTCTCAGGCTCCTCCTCCCTAAAATAGCGTCGTGCCATCTCTCATGCTTGGCTGCCAGGTTTTGAATAAGATGGTGCTCACAAAATACCCACAATGTAGGGGGCACCCCACTGGCTCACTGCAAATGTTAATGTTCTTCAAATGGGAAAGCAGACCAGTCACTTTTTGAATATCTTGGACAGTGATTGCTTGGACAGTTTTCTCCGGCCTCAGGTTAAAGCAACCTTTATAAGAAATTCTACCCGTTGGTTGTGCTCTGAACCTCTTCAACATGGCACCCTTTATAAAACAGGAAGATAACCATACTGAAGTCACCCTTTGTCTTCCTTGAGCATATCCTCTTGTCTAGCCATCATTTCTCTGTCTGCTCTGCACACATCCAATTAGAGATTCTTTAACTGCTTTGTTGAAGATGCATTATATCTGTGTAATTTATTCTTTCCACAAACCCAGGAGTTAATAACAGTTAAGTCTGACACAATTTCATGTGCAATCCTATAGGCCACTAATGTTTCATATAGTGTATCCAAAATTAGCTTTAATATAAGGTGGAAGAAAGTGAATATGATACCCTAGACTTTTCCATAACTTTACATTTCATGTATAATTATTCAAATTGTTATTTGTAGATGGAATTGTAACAGTGAATTGGTAAATTCAATGGTCAAATCAAATAAAAGCCCACATAGGTTGCTCAGAATGTGAATTGAACATCCAGATTTTTTGCTGAAGAGTTCACTGGAAGAAGGAGGCAAAGAAATGAGAGATTTAGATCTCAGCTCTAGCTCTTTGCCCAACTTTATACCTGTGATAGTTCAGCTTAATTTTAATTGCCCTATTCATCATCATTCATTCATCAAGTCAGTTATTTTTCAAACACCTAACGAATACTTGTGTGAGATTTATTATTCTTGGTAACATAAAAGTGAATATACATGATCCCTACTCTCAAGGAGCTTCCTGTTCAACAAGACAACAGACAGGTAGATGAATAGCCACACCACCTGCAACAACGTGGGTGATCTAGATGGTATGATGCTAAGTGAAATACATTAGGCAGAGAAAGGCAAATACTGTATAAAACAAACAAAACCAAAACAGACTCACAGAAACAGAGACCAAAGGATTGGTTACCAGAGGGAAGGGGGATGGATAAAAAGGGAAAGGGGAATTTAATCAATAACATTGTGATAAGCTTACATAGTGACAGATGATACTAGAATGAGGGGGGTGATCCCATTGTAAAATATAAAAATGTCGAGTCACTACAGTGTATAGCTGAAACTAATATAATCAATATAAGATTATATACTAACTACACTTAAATAAAATATAGAGTTGAAAATATTTTTAAAAATTGAACCAAATTACACAAAAGCAAGCCTGCCATGGTCAGATGTACTTTCCGTAGAAAGGTAAATGTGAGCTTGGCTTGAAGGACCTGTGGGAAGAAGAGAAAAGGAATAGGCAGGCCCAGGGGGAGCAGATGCACAGAGATGTCCCATGGGGTGGAGGGCAGTGTGGTTCTGTGTGGTTCAGCCCAGGGAACATTGCAGACACCAAGAAGAAGGCAGGTGGGTCAGCAATGGCCTTGAGTACCTCACTAAGGAACTTAAACAATTTTTTCTTGGCAAATGAACACATGGATCAGATGATTCCTGTGTTGAGGACATTGTGAAGGGTGGATTAAACCTAGACAGGATGCGTCAGTGGTCCAGGTGACAGTAGGAGGAGGCTTTTAAAAAATAATCAGGGACAATGGAATTAGAGATGTTGCGACAGATTTTAAAATCATTACAAAGGAATAATTAATCACAGAACTTGTTAACTATGTGCATATGCACAGAGGGGTGAGGAAGAGGGGGAGAAAGTATTCAGAGGGTGAATGGTTATGTTCACCAAGGGCGAGTGAGGGGAGAATAATGTCCCCTAGGCTTGGGGGCAGGAGGCAGCAGGAGGTCAGAGCCACAAGTACGGATCTCCAAGTCTTCAGCATAGAAATGATAGGCAGCATCGTAGAGTGGAGATTTCCTACGAAATCACAGTCCAGATCTGAGTTGAGATTAGAGCCCTGGGAGGAAAAATAACATTGGAGGGGAAGTTTAATAATTAAGAAGCAGCAAAAGAAATTAAGAAAGAATCTCCAGAAAGACAGTTGGAAAACTCAGACGTTCTCTGAGGACCAAAGGGTAAGAGAATTAAAAGAGTAATTAACCTTTCAATCATGAGCATGGTGGGGGGACCTGGAAGCTGGTGGGTATGCCAGCTAGGAAAGTCCTGACATCTCTTTGATTAGCAGAGAGGCTGATGGGAGTGTGTGTGTGTGTGTGTGTGTGAGTGTGTGTGTGAAGGTTTTGTTTTATTTGCTTTGAAATGAGAGCCTAATATACAGTCATACCCATCTTTACTCATTTATGGCCATTCCAAAACTATGGGGAAAGGTGGTTTTTCTGAGATAGTTTATGAATTACAATGTTCTACATTTATAGAATCTTACACATTCACTCATGAGCTCGGACGATAGGGAATTAATTTGTTTGTTTTTTTTCTTAAAGTTCATCTCATTTCACCCATGTATATGTCACAAAAAACAGTTTCAGGAAATACTGAAGTCTATCATCTCTTCTGATTGGCTTTATGTTCGATAGATATTTGGAGTTTTTAGGATCTAAACATAGAATATGTGTATCTAACTGTCATGGAACCCTAGATTTTAAGCTAGGGATATTCCTCAAAATTGAGCTCATACTGTTAATTGAAGGAGCAGGCTTGTATCGTGCCTTATGATGAAGTGAGTAGAATGCAAGGCCCTCGGGGTTGCCCAGCGAGTCCTTCTCCAGCTGTAAATGTCCGTTTTGGAACCACGGTCCCATTACATCAAGTAGCTAAAAGGTGTTTTTTTTTTTGTTTTTTTTAAACCTTGGTTTCCTTGTGTCAGGAGCTACTTTGTGTTCATCCTGATGGCCCCTGTAAGCATGTGAGGTGCAGATGCAACGTTCGCTCTGAAAAGGTCAGAGACTGTCAGTGATGAAATTCAGAAATTCAACTCAGACCCAGAAATACGTGCCTGAGGACACTTAAGTTCTTTTTACTTGAGATAATAAGTGACATTTTGGTGAGTGTTTCCATTGTAGTTTCAGGGGTTTTGTGGTTTTGTGTGTGTGTGTATATTTTTTAAGTCATTGAGGTTAATACAGGAGAAAAGACAGAGGCAGGAGTAAAACTCCCCCAAATCACCTTTAAATCCCCAAGGTGTATAATGCCTACTCTGTCTTTACCTGGAGCAAGACCCACGATTTCAAAGCTGGTGCTCCTGCTTCTCACCAGCCTTTGTCTGGAATCTCTCCCCGCTCTCTCCCTCTCTCTTTTGGGTTCAAACAATGATAAAGTAGGCAAGCACGATGGTGTTGTGTTTCTGCAAAGTACATTGTGAACTGGTAATAATGATAATTATGGCTACTCTTAGCTTATTGTTAGAAGGACGTGTGCCCCCTCGCCCCCCACTGTCTAAGGACCTCAGACGTGTGACATCCCAGCGCTGGGCTTCACTTGATCCTCTCACGGGCTGTAGACAACAGTAATGCTCAGGCTTCTCCCGGCAAGCCTAGTTGGAGCCAGCAGGAAATGAATCCGTCTGCCACGGATACTTATTTAGACAAAATTATTAATGTTTTGTGGCGGAAAAGTGGCTCCGTTTCTCATTCGATTGACTGATGAGAGCATATCTGTTTTCTTGATAAGATTGTGGCCAGCCTGCCTTTGCTTTAGAAAGTAGATAAAAATTATTCTGCCTGAAGGCTCCAGGGACATCTGGTTTCTTTTCTCTGTGTCTGTGCCAGAGAGTATCTCCCTTATTCATCTCAGAAACTGTCTTTAAACTTAATCACACTGAACTTTTTGTATATGTTTGTGGGACAATGAGTAGGTCTGGGGATAGGGAGGGAAAGTACCAAGAAAAATGCATCTTCATTAGGACAGAAATAAGAAGCCACACTCCTTGTTCAGCGTAATCCTTAGTGCACATGCACCCAGCTATGCTAAGGACAACATTTGAGAAGCTTTTCATTTTGAAAAGTACCAAAGTAAAAACAGCAATTGAAATTTAAACTAGTGCCAACAAATCGAGTGATACAAAGTATTTTTCATTCTATCGCCTACCTGCCTGCTCCATAGTATAAACCTTAAATTAAAAATATTCTCAACAAAAGTATTTTTCATTCTTTCACTTAACCTCTCTCTTCTCTATAATATTAGCCTTAATTTAAAAATATTCTCATTCTTTTGTACTCAAATTTTTCATGATTAATAACTTACTTCTAAGCTTAATGTCTTAAAACCAAATAAAGTTGTTACAACTTAGAATATCTAATATCTTAGAATGTAAAGAATAAAAAAATCTACATTGACATATTGATATTGAATTAGTTTCCTTTAGGTTACATATATAACTTTAGTTTTAAAAGGTAAGTTTAATACAAGAGGTTTTAAAAGTAAATTTAAGACTTAATACTTTTAAAGGTGTTTTGTTTTCCCCTGGTCATTTCTGCCCTTTAAAACAACTGCACCTGAGGGATGACCTCAGTCATACGTCTCACGAAGTGCTTCACTTCTTGTCCTGAAGGTGGTTCTCTGGCATCATAAACTCTGTGTCATGGCCAATGAATGGTGCCCTATTTTGCCTTGATAAACTTGAACTTCAGGTCTTCCAGTCATTCCAGCATTACTTTCCACCTCTGTGGACACACTGCTGAGTAGGCAGGCTGGCTGGTGCAATGTGACTCAGGTATGCACTGTCTTAGAATCTTACACCCCTAGACATTTAGAACAGTAAAGCCCTGTGTATCTGTACGTCAGACTTCTGGCCTCTGTCCCCTTCCACACAGCTGTGAACCCTGAAGTATGTGGGACCTGGGGAGTGAGGGACAAGCCCTGCGCGGCTGAAATTACTTGCTGCCTCCAAGTCCGGGAAGTCTGCTCGTTTAGTTAGGACTGAACTCAGAGTCACGGCTCTAATTTGAGGCACATTTAAATCCTCGTTATCTGGTTCTCCCCTCTAAAGAAGATACAAATTACTAAACCAAGATAGAGGCTAGCATACTGGTGCTAGCTGGAAGTGATCACAACCTGTTGTCTAGGAACAAAGAGAAAAAGACACAGGGTAAAGTGCAGCAAAGCACCAAGTGCTGGGTCACCGTGCCGGGGGGGCTGCTGTGTATATCCCAGGAGGCCTTCAGGTGGCCCTGTGTGAGCACGTGACGGCAGTGACGTGAGTCCTGGTGATCACTGGCCATCAAGTGTAAGTTAAGCCATTCCATTTATTTAAGAAAGAGAAAAGTTCAGCCTAAATCTAATATAACCAATATAGTGTATACCATCTATACTTAAATTTTCAAAAAGAAGAGAAAGTTTAGTTTTTTTCAAAAAGGCTTCATTCAAAATTGATGTTTACATAGATGGGCCCATGCAGGGAGTACGTTTCCATTTTCTGGTCATTATGCATGTTTTTCTCAGCCATTGCCAGAGCAAAACTTTGCTTGTGACAAAAATTGTTTGCTCAAATTGGCCGCCTACTATGTTTGCCAAATCTGATTCCGTATGTTTTTTTCTATTTCCTATAATTTAATCAGTCCTTAAGAGATAATGCCTTGTATTCATTGATTACCTCTGGTCCTCCATTTAAGAGATAAGTCATACTTTTGCAACTTATTCATGATAGTTCTGTTTCTGAAGTTTGAGAGACAATGAGAGAGATCACAGCAAAATTTATAGCCATGCTCTACCAGTTAGCACCTTCCCCTCCGGGAGATAATGCTGCATTTCTGGTCTTCTGGTCTCTGCTTTCTGCATTGTTATTGTTTCTCCAAAATCACAAAAGGTGCTGAGGGAAGACTTTCCATTATCATATGATTTGGTTTTGTTCGTATTTTCCTTCTGTTGTCTAGATTGCTGATTGGAAGTTGCAGTACGTCTATCAAAGATGCCATCCAAAAATTCTTATTTCCCTTTTTAGTTCTCAAATAGGGTGAAGTGTCTAATAATACATGCCCTAGCCATCACCTTTGCATGAATGCAGCCACATGAAAAAGAACACACCTTTGTGAATTGTGCCTGAGAGCCACATCTGTCTCTGCATGCCCTCTGCAGACCTCACCCAAATAGGGGTTAAAACTCAAGTATGGGCAACGTTTGGAAGCCCAGGGCTGAGTTCTTCAAACCAACTATGTTTTCTTCCTCCTTCGCATAAACAGAAAGTTGTATTTCTTTATAAATGAAGGATTGCCCCTCCTTTCCAAACAGAACATATTGGTCATTTCTGTTTATTATTTGAAATGTCATCACCACCATTCCTTTTCACTTAAGACCTTTGATGTCTAGTTGTGAGATGAACATCTTTTTCCTGCTGGGTTGGAGGAGCTGGAGGCATTGGCGAATGAGGGATGAGGAGGGAAGGGAAGACGATGGAACACAGACAAGCCATTGCTCAATAGGCCTGAGCTTGACCCTGACAACCCCACCGCCATCGCCCAGATGGAGAGGCCGAGGAGGAGACGCTGGGATGGACGGCTGGCTTGGGCCCTCTACCCCGGCTTCTCCCTCATTATTTTTCTGACTCCGGCTGACTCTGGCAGTGTGCCTCCCCTCCGGGGACCCGTTCTTTTTTTCCTACCTAAAGTATGGAAAAAATTTCTTGTCGTCAGAGTTTTGTTGAAATGAAATTGGCACTTGGAAGAAGCAGCATTTGTTTCGGAGGGGTGGGACTCACAAAGCGCTGAAGTGAGCAGTTCCTTGTGGTTTGGGGTTGTGACCCCTGTATTTACAGTCTTACTGTGAAGTGGAGACGGGTGAGGAGGTGTGCTTGTCCAGGGCCTCAGTGTGGCCACCCAGGCCAGGCTTCGGGAGGAATGCCCGGGTTCCAGAGTGCTGTTCCTCAGAGTGCGGCCCGCAGGCTGCCAACGTCAGATTGTTCTGGGTGCTGCTTATAAATGCATTTCCAAGGGACTAAACCAAAATATAGAAGAGTAGGCCTGGGGTACTTTATTTCTAAGAATGATTTTTTAATTGATTTTTTCAGAGAGAGAGAGAGGGAGGGAGAGAAAAAAACATCAATTTGTTGTTCTACTTAAAGTGATGCATTCATTGGTTGATTCTTGTACATGCCCTGACCTGGGATTGAACCAGCAGCTTTGGGGTATTGACGCTCTAACCACCTGAGCTAGCCAGTCAGGGCCCTGCAGAACTGCATTTTAATAAATTCTCAATGACTCCTCTCCTAAATTTGAAGAGTAGCTGCTGGAGATTCTAATGGCCAGACTTCCCAGCTCCCCAGATCATGTGTGTATCTGGAGGTGCTCTGGCTGCAGGGACTGACCAGCCATCCTATACATAAGAAACTGAATCAGAAACCAGGAAGCCAGTGGGAACATTGGCCTCTTGGTAGCATGGGGATCCTTTGGCAGCTCTTTAAGTGTTGGCCTTTGTATTTATTACTCTGTATACAATACTGTACTTTCACCTCAGTACCATTCCCCCTTTCAAGAAACGTATGAAAAATTAGAATTTATCTTTGAAACAAGGCTCAGCCATCAACCTGCTCCAGGAAGATTCCCATAAGTTCTGCCTGAGAGGCCCAGTCACCTCCTCTGGGACACAACTGGACCTCTACAAACTGAGGCGGTTGTGATTAGTGCACCACTGCAATCTACTTGCTTATGTGTGTGTCTCTCTTATTAGACAGTGAATTCAGTTGTCCTTGTAACATTGAACCGGACCCAGGGCCTGACCTGGAGTTACTTCTCCATGAATGATCATCAAATAAATGGATGAGCTCGAAGATCTTGTGAGGGCTCGTCGGAGGCTCATTCTTTCAAGTTCTCATCATCTGTGCTGTGAGGAATGGCTCCATTTGTCTTTGTGTAAGATAAATATATGTGTATGAGCCTTGGCTTCCTGGGATCCTCACAAACAATGGGTTTTAAGAACAAGATAAATAAGATAGTGAGAAAATGAAGACGCTTTGGTGATCTAAATACTTGTGAAATAGATGTTTAGAAATGTCACAAAATGCTTTCAAGTGCTCCGAGTAAATTTAAGAGATCTACTGGATTTTGGCTAAGTGCTAAAAAAACAAGTCTCCTTAATTCCCTGTCCAAATACCGCAACTTAAATTTACTGATCGTTGTTTCAGGGCAAATGGAGCCTCTGCAATTCTTGGTTTGTTATAAAGAAAGTATTTTTGTCTTCAAATGTTTGGAGGAAGGATTAAAGCCAATTTATGGCCTGGGCAGGAAGTAATAAACGTGTTAACAATGGAGTGTCTTCTCAACTGTCCTCATTTTCGGGAATTACTAACAATATCAATCCTGTGGCCATTTTATGTCCTAAAGGAATTGCTTTCATTCTTCACACTTTAAGGTTATAATATCGACCTTGTAGCTCCTATACAGGATTAATTGTCCCATTATATTATTGAAAAACAGGGATTCACTCAGCTATGCAGGAAATGAATTCTCTCATTAGCTCTTTTGCCACAGGGCTCAAGAAATGTATTTATAATTTATTTCTTTGAGGAAATAGGCTTTAAGATCTATATCCAAAGTCTTTTATTAAGATGTCATGGCCTGTTTACATTCTTCAAAAATATTCAATTTTTACTTCCCAAGGTAAATCATAATAACAAAATACAATTAACCGAGAGGTTGCTTTCCTTCTTATGGTACCTCCTTTTATTAATTCCAGTTTGTAGGTTACTTATGACATATTTAAAATAAGCATGATAACTGTTTATCATACTTGAAATTTTAGAAAAAAGTTTTAAAATCATATTCATCTCTGCAACAACTCTGTGCAGTAATAATAGTAATACTATTATATATTATTGATTCCTTTTACCACCTGAGGGGTTACAAGGATCAGTGGTCTCAGGATGTTACCCAATATCACGTAGCAAAGCCAGAACTCGATGCAGAACGTCATCTCCAAAAGTACCCTCTTTTAGCTCTGCCTTTGGCAAATTTAATACGGTTTTCCTTGGACTGTGTGTTTCAAAAGAAATCCTAGTAGTAGCAAAATGTTGTTATCGCTTACTGTCTATTTTCCATTTTCAGTGAAAGGATTGGTTCCCATTCTCGATGAAGTTTAGTTTTTTAAAAACCGCCCAAGGATTTATTGCAAGTGACTTTCATTCATGAAGAGGGGTGATGTGGAAAGTGAACCTGAAATCACTTAAAATAAACATTTGAGATTTTTATTCAAAAAGCTGGTAATTTAATTATTCTAATGCTTCTGATTTGTGTTATAGTACCTTTACTTCTGCATAGAATAAAGAAGTATATTTCTTTACTTTCTGGTACATAAGACTCCTTTAAGATGGGATGAAATGTACACGTAACAATGTTTATCTGTGGTTTACTGTTCCACTCAACATCCTTTGATTTTCAGGTAAGAAGCCCTGGATGAATTTGCCTCTAGCTCTAACGTTCTATGTTTTAAAATCAAATGTCAGATAACATTTATATGCATTCTTTTCTCCAATAAATCAAATCCGTAATGAGTTGATCCCTGCTCATCAACTAAAGGTCGGCTGATGTCATCTATGTGGGTCTTCGTTCAAATGCATGTGTTTTCTCCCCACACAGAGTAAAAGAAGCCGAAGAAGTGTGCAGGCAGAAAAAGGGAAAATCACTTTATAAAATAAAACCAAGACATGACTCTGGAATTGTAAGTATCTAACTTTTCTATTCTTTAGCCTGTTATTTTCTTTGGCTTTTAAATACTGTTTTGACAATATATACAAACATACAACATTTTAATCATTTTCCTATTGCATTTGAATAAATAATGAGCCTCTAACTTAAAGAATTTCCTCTTCCTGGTGCCTCTAATTAGGCCCAAAAGGCTAAAAGAATCCCAGTAT
>VMDR010031186.1:0-12125 GCA_007922815.1 Macrotus californicus | reverse complement strand
GATTTGCCACAGAATTTTAGTAATTAGTTTATATGTGCCATGAGATGAGAAAGGTTGAAAATAGCTGAGAGAATTCTCACAAATTGCTCTTGGATTTCTGCACAATCCACTCTACCTATTATTAAATCTAAACACAGCAGTATGAAACTAGAGATAATAAAAAGAAACAATTTACAAGAGCTCAGGATGGACTATAATTGAATTAAACCAGGAAAATCCTTTACACGTAGAAAAGAAAGCATGTTTCCCTTTACACATAAATAAGTAGAAATGGTACTATTAGCATAGATATGCCTGCTTAGAGTTTGACAGGGTCTAAGGGGAAGAGGCTTGGCAAGGATTCTGACCCAGCAAACAGGTTGTTGAGAATGGAGTTGGTTCCTGATGAATTTTAACATTCTACTTCCCACACTGGCTAAAGCAGCCAGCAATCTGTAACATACTCCATCTCTACGATTACCTGCCAAATGCTTACTGCAGACCTGCAAAGATTAGTTACCCCAAGGGGGTGGTTTATAGCTCCATGACAGTGTTTTATGCCACATCAATAATAAAAGCAAAGGCACGCATCAAGCTGCCTTTGTTTTCTCTTCATGAAGAAACAAAGGGCCCTGCAGTTCAACTGAACATACCAGCTGATCCTCAGCATCACTCCAACATATCAGTGATTGTCCTCATTTGTTTTTCGAATGCGCTGTAATTTTTTGAAAGACACAATCACTAAAATGCAATTGTATTTTCAGGGAATTGAAAGCTTACCATAATTATCATCAATTTGCAGGGCACATGCTGTGCGTGTGTTTTATAACTGGGGCATTTCTCCCTTAACAATAGCTTGTGATGGTGTGTTTAGAAAAAAAGTCTATATTGTTCACAAATATTAAAACCAGGTGGATTTAGACAATAGAAATTCAACTAATAACAGTGATGATAACATGTGTTCAATTAAATGATCATCTTTTTCTTCTCTTCAGTCTTACATAGGAGTTAATTTACATTTTTTACTACATACATTTTATTTTTTCTTTTTAAAAAAAATTTTATTGTATTTTTTCCATTACCATTTAGCCCCCTTATACCCCACCTGCTACAAATACCACACTGTTGTCCATGTCCATGAGTCCTTTTTCCATTTTGCCCAATCCCTCCACCCCCTACCCTCCCACCCCAAGAGCTATTAGCCTGCTTTCTCTCGCTGAGTCTGTTTCTATTTTACTTGTTAGCTCAGTTTTTTTCATTGGATTCCACACATGAGTGAAATCATCTGGCATTTGTCTTTCTCTGACTGACTTATTTCACTTAGCATAATGTTCTCCAGGTCCGTCCATACTGTCACAAGGGTAAAATTTTCTTCTTTTTTTTATGGCAGAATAGTATTCCGTTGCATAAATGTCCCATAGTTGCTTTATCCACTCATCTACTGATGGATACTTAGGCTGCTTTCATATTGTGAATAGTGCTGCAATGAACATAGGGGTGCTTATGTTCTTTTGAATTAGTGTTTTGGGTTTCTTTGGATATATTTCCAGAAGATAGATTGCAGGGTCAAAAGGCAGATCCACTTTAAACTCTTTGAGGTATCTGTACACTGCATTCCACCGTGTTGCAGCAGTCTGCATTCCCACCAATGGTGCAAATGGGTTCCTCTTTCTCCACATCCTCATCAGCACTTGATATTTGTTGACTTATTGATGATGGCCATTCTGACAGATGTGAGGTGATATCGCTTTGTGGTTTTAATTTACATTTCTCTGATGACTAGTGACATTGAACATCTTTTCGTATGTCTATTGGTCATCCATATATCCTCTTTGGAGAAGTGTTTATTCAGATCCTTTGCCCATTTTTTAATTGGATTTCTTTGGTGTTGGGTTTGGTAAGTTCTTAAAAATTTTGGATATTAATCCCATATCAAATGTATCACTGGCGAGCATGCTCTCTCACTCCATGGGTTGTCTTCCTATTTTGTTGATGGTTTCTTTTGCTGTGCAAAATCTTTTTAGTTTGAGGTAGTCCCATTAATTTACATTTTAATAGATAAAAAGAACAAATAATGGAGACATCCTATTTTTCTGTGATGTGAGTAGAGAAAATCTTTTAGGGAAAGAATAAAATACAGAGTCAGAGGAAACAAAAAACTCACAGATTCTAGACAAGCACATACAAGCCTAGCCTATTGTGAAGCTTACCATAAATCCTCCCTGGAAAAGGATAAAAAAATTATTGAGCATCCCAGGCCTTCAAGAAAAATTGAGGGCATTTTTGTTCTCTGAGGTCATTGTTTAAAAAATGATCCAGATCAATTTCCTTCAGTTATTTTAACACTTATATCTTTTAAAGGAGTATGACTTTTCTTTCTTTGCTTGATATTTTAACAATATAAAATTATTACAGCCCTTTCTATTTTGATATGAATTGAGATTGTGTCCAATTATTTATTGAATGTGTCATGCTCTCAGATAAAAAGAGGCAGTGGAGAGCTACAAATGCCAAAAAATCAGGAGAATATTTTCTCCAGGAACATTTTTATTTACCAGTGTTTCCCATGACACTTCTGTGTTTTAATGAATGTCCTGTCTGTTACGATACTGCTCCGGTATTTGGGTAGGGCTGCTACTTGCATGCACAGTGCTACTCAGCAGGGGCCAGGCCCTGCTCCGGAGGCTGCTGCCTCTGTCCTTGCTGACTGTGTGACCCCGAATTCATGACCCATGAAATTTCAGTGGGGCGGCCAGTATATTTCCTTTCCAAATTTCAATCCAACTAAGAAGTAGACCCAGGAGTCAAGTGAGGATAAAATGCTTTATTACCAATGTGATTGTGTACATAGAAAACAAGGGAATTTATATAAAAAAGTAGATGACTAAGTAAATTTGGATAAAAGTCCAAAATAGAAATATCAATAGTTTTTCTACATACTGACAACAAATAATTTGAAAGAATTCAAAGATACTAATTGTAGCAGTATCATAAAAATCAAATACTTAAGATCCGCACGTGGAAACATCACAAAACATTGCTGGGATAAGTTAAGGAAGTCCTAAATAAATGAAAGCCTCTGCAAATGCTCTGTATCATGACCTGGGCAGCAGTTACATGGGTGTGTAAATAGTTGTTGATTTGTACAGTAAAGATTTTTTCACTTTACCATATGTGATTTTAAAAGTTAACCAAAAAATGAAAAACCCCAAAAAACCCTAACTGGTTTATGGACATGGATTATATATGTGGCCACAATAGACTTGTCAACACTTGACTTCAGAACTAGGTAGATGAACCCGTGCAGCCGACTGGCGCAGCTGGATAACTATAGCCCACATTCACCAAATGCCAGAGAACCAACCAGAACCTTTGAGCACTGTCAAGTGTCTGGTTCCAGATGAGAGAGACAGGGGCTGAGCTCATCATGCCCAGTTTCTTTTTCTTAATACGCCAATGATATGAATCCTCTTCTCTTCCCATTAGGTGAGAAAAGAGGCCTAAGGTGTTACTCAGTAGAAGTCTCTTCACAAAAAACAGCATTAATTGAAGGAAAAGGAGGGCGTATCTCCTTAATCCTTACTTAACTTCTCTGTACTTCAGTCTCCTGTCATTTGTGTGACAATGGGACCTATGCTTACACAGTTGTGCAAGGATTAAAAAAGATAATGTATGTGAATGGGTTCGTTAAGTACCAATAGATGTTAAACTGGAGAAGCAAAGTGTAAAAACTTTAAAGGGGAAAGACAACTTCAGGAAGATAATCTGACCCATTTACGGTATTTTTTAAATTAGGAAACTGAGACCCAGGGAGGTATAGACCCTCGTCCAAGTTCCATGGTCCTTTGGAAATGTGTTGTTGACATACTATAGCAGAACAGCCCCTGGGCCCCAGCGGTGCGTGTGCCTAGTCCCAAATCTTTCTTCTCTACACCTCTGCAGAACAGCCACCCTAAATGTTAACGGATAGAATTGCTGACCCTTCCCCCAACCACCACGGATCCTGTTTTCAGAAGGTACACAGCCACCCCTTCCCCCACCCTGTGGAGGCCCTGCCTGCTCCTGCTTCCTGGCAGCAATTTATAGCCCTTGTTGTGCGTTCACAAAAGGAACACGATCACTGTTTTAGAATCAAGGTAGCTATTTTCACAATCCACTATGGAGTTGTTAGGCAGGTATTCTTTTGAAGGTAAATAAACACAGGCAACTCCAATTATTTGATTCCATTTAGTGTATTAGAAAAGGTAATGCTTTAATGATACCCTTGTGGTCTATAACAGTTAATGTGCCACAGAAAATGAATCATAAAATCCCCTTTTCCCTAATAGCACTGAGATTAGTGTTATGAAAAGGCACTAAACCCAGGGAATTAAAATGTTTTCACCTTCTTACCAAGTAATAGTATTAATTTGGATATTCTATTCACTAATCATGAAAATATAGGATCTTTGGGGAATAGAAAAACCTGTAACATATTCTGTCGGTTTCATGACAGATCCTGGCAACATTGTCTGTTGACAGTTGCTCTGGCAAAGAGAATGGTCCTGTGAAGGCCAGCTGATTTTCTAACTCACTGTCACTCCTTCCCAAATGTTCCTTTCTACTGAGCTGGGACAGCATACTCCTCATCTGCAGACCCGGTGGGCTGGCAGGGTCGGGAAGTTCATGCGCTCATGTCAGACGGACAAACACGCCCGTTCTTTGTGTTTATTTTGGACATGATATGAGTTACAAATGTGTCCTAAAAACATGTGCCTGGCCTCCTGGCTGTCTGTATGATATATACGGACAGGATGGGCTTCTTTGTCATAGTTGGCTGTTGATAAATTGGACACCAGCGCTTCTTGTCAGAGAGACTGCTGTGCACATCTGGCACAATCCCAGCGACAAATCTCAAACCAGCTTGACAGCCATACTGGCGACAGCAGGATGCCCTGTCCTTGGTCACCACCTCTGGAGATTTCTATATCTGCACTTGCGTTATGGCTGAGAGCAACAGAAGCACCGAGGGCCGAGGGGGCATCTGCATGCCACCACCCGCCCCGCATGTGTACATAGTGAGATAAATGACTCTGTGGTAGGATTATCATGAATTCATTATGTGAGTATTGTGTCTAACACACAAATAGTAGCTAGTATTATTATGGATGTGCTCATTTCTCATTAAAATTAGATAAGTGTAAATTTGTTAAAATTAATGATACTCTATTGATTACTTATTGTATCCATATGCATTTATGTATATGTATACACTTATGTATACATATTTACATTTTATAGATGTTATTATACATTATTTTATATGTAATATAGTTAGATGTAAATCTCACCCATAATAACATCAGTAAATAGAAACATTTAGAGGTTGGCATGGCTCAAGAAACATGTCACCTTCTGGCTCATTTGCCTGGTGTACCTCTGTGTTTCCAGAACACAGTGATCACTTACTTCACTTTCAAAAGTGACTCAGTTTGGACAATAAGTTATATAAGCATCCTAAATAAGGATCAAAAGGAAAACTGACCTCAGAGAAAGCCAAGAACTCTTGCAGTCTCAATGCTGATGAATACACATCCACTAGACAGTCATGGCTTAGGAAATTTGTACTGGGGACACCAACATAATTTTTAAAATATATATAATAATTTAATAGCAGTTATCAAAGCAGAAACAAAAACAAGCTCAGTGTCCATAGGCTTGTCCAAAATAGAGAATTTTCCATTTGGTAAAAAAGTCTATGTGTTTACCCTCATATTTTCTTATAGTTTGCTCCTGGATTGACATTAATAGCTGCAGCTTGAAGGGGATGGTTTCAGTATTGACCAGAACCCTTTAAGTGGCTGCTGCTGTGAAGGTTATTTTGCCACTCAATTTTTGTCTATATTTTTCCCTTCTTTCTTTAAGTCCCGCTAATTTCTCTAATTCTACCAGCTTTGACATTTAGCTCTAGCACTTGGAGTTTTTGGTCTGTCTTTCAAGGCTTGTTGAAAATTTGTCAAACACAGGGCACCAATTTATCTCTTTTATATCCGAGTGTAAAAGACAGGAAAAGCAAAACAACACCGAGAGCCAGGGTCCTGGGCGACAGACATAAGTCACCCTGTTTCAATGACTTCATACAATTTTTGCAGGAAGAATGTTTGCTTTCTGTTTTGCAGAACTTTCTGTATTTATTTTGTATGATTTGATTTAAAAAATGTTTTTTTCTGCCTCTCTTACTCCTTATTTTGTCTCATAAAATGTCCTTTTTCCAACTGGAAAAATAATACTTTAGCAAATCACACTTTTAACAATTTTCTATTAAGCAATGGCTGAAGATGGGTTGAAATTGAAATTGTTCCCCCTTTCACCTGGCCTGGGTATTTTGGGTATACCATGCTTGGATAGGTTAACATATATCTTTTTCACATTTTGAACTATAGCTAAATAGATTAGCCTTTAAACAGAATTCTTTAGAAATGTCATATTTTATCTCAAGCTCAACAACAAAGTCAAATCTCTTTACCATTTCTTTCAAACACTTCAAGCTCTCTAACTTCCATTATACTTTATGCTACTCTCCAGTCCAGGAACTTTAGTGTCCAGTGATCTATTCAGCCCAGAACAGAAAGGTCAGCTGGCCAGCGTGTCAGGAGCCTCACAGTGTCCTCAACTCCATATGCAGTTGGACTCACTGTCTTTCCCAACGTTGAGCACCTGGACCACACATCGCATAGACCCCTCCTCACTATCAGCCAAGTAGGGGAGGGAAAGCCTTCTGCAGAGAGAAGCAAATTTCTGGGACTAAGTACAAAATCTCTGAATTATGCCAGTGGTTTGTTCCATGCAAATCTATTTTGTTTTCCAAATCTGTTACTCTTATCTCAGCAAACCCAACTGGTTCCAGAATTTCTCATCCATATGTTATGTGTTGAAGTTGAGACTTCTGTGGAGCTCATATACAGGGTCTGGCAGAAGTAATGTCTGCTTGAGTGTGCTTGGTAGGGTAATAAGATGAACGGAATGATTTATAGTTTTAACTTGAACATTTCACCTAAGATGTCATATGGTATGTTGGAGTGTAATTTTGTCATGTTACAGAATCACATGCTTATCATTTTGTAATAAAAGATTGTGTAATACAAAAGGGGCGTTATTTTTGTCAGACCCTGTACAACACAATACTGTTCTTGTAAAACTGCTTGGCAATTGGGGAACCTTTGATCACCTGTGCCATAGCTAGAAATGATCACAGTGTTTTTCACAGGTGCACTGGCAAAGCTAAAGGCTAATACATGTCGTATGGCTCTTCCAACAAGAAACATTTCACCTGAGTTTCTAACAGTTACTAAATCTGAGTAATATTTTTGTACTGCCAGTCATATATAAGAAGGGATTCATATTATCTAGCTCTTCTTCTTACTCTGGGTTTTTGTGACCCTGAATATCACCCACAGAAAGTATCAAGGTGTAAGTAATGCACTGCTTGATTTACTGTGGATTATGGATTTTTATTGTGGATATCAAAAATATTTTTCCAGTACTGCAATATAGGGAGAGTTTTAATGTAAGGCTCTGTGAGCCAAGAGGTAATAAGAGTTATTCCCATTGCCCCTTTAGGATTTCCTTGCAATATTTGAAAAGTAAAGTGGTTTTTTGTTTTGTTTTCAACTCTATGGAGTCTGTTTTATGTGTTATAAAACCATTATTGAATTTAGAAAATAAAACTGAATGAACTATTTGTAGGCAGAATATACTAGAGCTAGTCACAAGGCTTGAATAGGTGGGCTTGGCTTTCTGGTCTTGAAAAGCTTTGGGGAATTACACACGCAGGCCTGGACTCCATCACTGCAACCTGGGTGGCGGTCTGTTTTTATGTTCCAGGCAATGAAAGCTTAGAAGAAAACTATGTCCAGGACAGTAAGATGGGCTTTGTCATCAACGCCATCTACGCCATGGCCCACGGGCTGCAGAACATGCACCACGCGCTCTGCCCTGGCCACGTGGGCCTCTGCGATGCCATGAAGCCCATCGACGGCAGCAAGCTCCTGGACTTCCTCATCAAGTCCACATTCATTGGTGTGTCTGGAGAGGAGGTGTGGTTTGATGAGAAAGGGGACGCTCCCGGAAGGTAAAGCCCTTTCCCATAATGGATCTGAATAACCTGTGAGCCTTCCTGAGCCGGACGGATGGCGACTCTGGCTCCCTTTGGTTCCTGGGTTTCTGGGTGTCCTGAGCATGGATACAACTAGAAAGCTAAAGAGGCAGGGCTGATGTTAGATGGAAATTCATTTCAAAACATAGCAAAGCTTACTGCACACACGCACAGTCCTGCATCGTGCCAGCACAATACCCCTACCCAGCTCTCATTCCATCCCTTTCTGCAGAACACCTGGGACCACCCTGCCAGCCCAGGAAACTCAAGGGATTGCACCTAACCAGAGGGGCCCTCCCTGGGCCTGCCAGGGCCAGGCCAAAGCTGCTTTCTGATTGATTGCTACAAGGCCATTCTGGCTGTAAAATATTTTAATATCACCCCTGCTTCCAGAGCTTAATATATGAAGAGAATAAAGTCACATGCAGGTATCCTTTATTCTCAGGCTAACTTGTGTTCTGCCTGGAACAAGAAAGAATTTTCTTTCTGGTTTCGAGTCACTATGGCTTCCAAAGAATTAATCAAGAAGCAGAGGAAAATTAAATCTATTTAATATATATGGTCTTCCCTAAGTCATTTTATATTTAGTCTGTTCTGCGACAGTTGCTTTTATAACACCAATTAGCTCATGTTTCATTGGTACGTGGGGAATGATGTCAGTAGGAAGAGTAGTTAGGCGTGTTTATATGAAGTTTCTGAGACCAGGCATAATCAGGAGAGTTAAATAGGGGCTCTAACTTGCAACAGGAAGGAAAAAGGCTCTCAGCTTGGCTGCCGCACAGTGTGCCCACAATCTTTTCTTTTTCTCATAAGCACTCTCTTTCAGTGGATGATTTTGCAAAAAGAGAGATTTTAGGAAAGCATATGCTGTGTTAAAATGGAACGTCAAGTCATTTAATCCTCACTGCTATAAGCATAGCATTTCTGGTTTTTTTTTTACAGTGGATAACACTCAGTGTCAGAGAAACCAAGAGACTTCCCTAAAATCACTCCAAGAGTAGCTGATGGAGGCAGTGCAGCCTGAGTTGGAGACCTGTAGTCTTTTTGCCACATCACTCTGCCTTTTAGCTCATCCTAAAATTAGGCAAGGCTGCTGGCAGCACTCTTAATGTCATTTCAAAGGAACTGTAAGAGACTATTTGGGAGAGACTACTGTACGAGACCCTAGATAATTCGCTACATAGCTCTTCTTTCCATGTAAGCTTTAAGTTCTACATTTAGCGAGTGCCTTGAGGAGTCCAAATGGATTCTCCCTGTTAAAATCCAGTAGCTCTAGGAAGATAAATTTTATAAGCAATTGTCAGCAATTACACAATGCATTTATTAGATTCTTTCCAAGCTTTCATTAGGTGGGAGCAGGTTTAGGTAAAAATATGACTGAGATGGATGGAATGGTAGAGGGTCTGGGCATATGGAAAGCCTGCAGGTGCAGAGCACCTTAGCATCTGAGATTCAGACCACCACTCTCCCCTTTAAACCCATGGTTGTAATGCTGGGTTCCACTGGAAACTAATCTCTGTAAAAGATCAAATTTGGAATGGAAACCTCCCTTCATGATTCTATAAGATAACATACATAATGTGACCGGCACGGGGCCAGATGCATTTTAGATACTCAATAGGTGAGTTAACCAAAACAATCACACAAAATTTTAGCTTGTTTCTTCTCCATCTCTAATTACATACCTAAATCACGAGCCTTCCCCTGGGTCTCTTTTCAAAGATCATCTCCTTATGTTTGAAATTGATCATCTTCCTCTGTGATCAATTTCTGTTTCAACCACTCCTTCTGCTTCCATCTCCTGTCATAACACCATCCAGACTTTTCGGATCCTCTTGTAATTATTTTAGTGAACCATCACGTAGCATAAATGGGATGGTTGAGAGGATGTTGTAAAGTTGTAATTTACAGCACGAGGATACTCCAAGTCAATGCCAACATGCTGAGGAAAGACTCGGGCCAGCAGAGAAGAGCTGGGTTCCGTGTCTGTTGCTCACACAGCCAAGGGGACAGCCTCTCTGTAGTAAGTCAGCACTTTTCCCTTGATGTCTTTCAGTATTTTTTTCCTATGGCTTTTGGGATTTTTTCAAAATGTGTTTTCATACCTAAATATTGTGAGTTTTTCCGTTTTTCTACATGCTAATGAAGTATGAACTGGTTTCTCCTTTTTGAAGAGCAAATGAGGAAGTTGAAATAAAAGTCTTAGAAAACTAATTTATCGGAAAAAGGTACTCCAAAGCTAGCATCGCATTTAAGCCTTCATTGAAAGTACATAAGGAGATTTAATGATGTAATAATGAGAAAAACATACAAATTAAAAGAAATGAAAAAGGAAGCTATTCATAGTGAACATTCACAGCAGGTGCTATAACCGTGGGTTTAAAATGGAAAACTATTGGAGGTGCAGATTAGTATCATTGATCAGTAGGACGAGTGTGAACTGTCAACCCACAGTTAATAGTCATGTGGATATCGCTTAGACAGCTACTCTGAAGAACATCCTGGTATGTCTTAGCAACCAGGAGAATAAGAACCTGCCAGTAGCCAATAGTCAGAAGAGGCAAGAGATGTAATTCTAGGTAAGTTTTGTTCACCTGGAAAAGTAGAGAAAAAAACATTCTTCACTGTCACAGAATCTCCCCTTTCCATTTAGGGGGCTGCTATTTATGGAAGTTGCCAGAATCTGGATGTGAAGAAACCACTAGCTACCCTGTAGGTGACAAAATGCATTTGCAGGTTAAGAGCAGGAACTAGGCCAGATACAGCCAAAGGTTTCACATACCAACTAAGGTTGATTGGTAGTAGCTTCCTGGAGTGTTGGCTGAGGAGGATTCTGAGTCTGAATCAGGTCTAGAAAGAGTTCCAGGATGGATTAGGTGGGGGAACTGGGGGAAGAAGCAAGAGAGCTGAAAAAGAGAAATATGTGTTGATTAATTGCCATCTATTTCTTTGGGTCAAGGGCAAAGAGCCAGAGATAATGCCTCTGATATCCTGGCTCAAAAAGGGTGAAACCCTGCACAGGCACTGCAGAAAACGCTCCCACTTTGCAGGGTCCAGGGAAAGCCAGGCCTTATTTCCGGGAAACTGCCACATGAGTTATAATTTACTTGGAGTAAAGAGCAATATGCAGAGAAGATTGAAAGGTGCCACAGAATTTTCAATGACTGAGAGATAAATGGCTATGCCAATTCAAAGATGTCCTCCCAGTTTTCTTATGATAATGGAAATAACCAGAGCATTTTAGAGCATTCACAGAAATACACATATGAATGATATGTTGGCACTGCTTTTCACATATGCCATTGCCCCAGATGTGAAATAGTTTTTATATACTTTATGTTCATAAATCCCCGTAAGAAGCCCATGTTCCTTAAGGAGTTTAGTGACATTCCTAAGTAGTTTAACCTACTGTTAAAAAGGTAGAAAAGAGATTCCAGCTTATACATCTCAGTGCCAAGTCCTGCCTTGTTTCCGTTGTGCTGGGGAATGCTCGTCACTTTCCACAGTGGAGAATGATGAGATCTGGCCCCCATAACACACTCTGGAGGCAGCAAAGATTTCTGCATGTAGATTTGTCTGTGAATGGCATGGCAGCATTTGAAATTACTGAAATGTTTGCCCTAACCAGGGAAGAGACCAGTTTAAATGTCAAGATGTTGAGTCCCCAACATCCTTGTTAATTAAAGATGCATTTCTCAGATTTCTTGCTCTAATAGCATTTAAAATAAGCTCCAAACTTGAGAAAATTCACCTCTATCAATCCAGTATAATAAAAATGGCAACAGAATATATAAAAAAAGAAAATTGGAATAAATCAAGTTAAGAAATTAATATGCTCAAGACATATTACTTGTTCAAACAAAAACAGTGAACAATAATTTGGAGGAGATGATCAACTCAGCTCCCATAGACACATGGAATTATTTTTTTGGAAAATAAACATAGAGAAAGCGTAAGAGTATTACGTTTTTTAGGAAATATGGATGATACACAGAACCTAAGACTGGAATAT
>VMDR010031185.1:0-12130 GCA_007922815.1 Macrotus californicus | reverse complement strand
GGGGGAGAAGATGGGACAACTGTAATAGTATAATCAATAAAATATATTTTAAAAAATAAATTAAAAATCTTAAAAAAAACTGTACAATTCTATACCACATTTTCTCTAAAATGTCATCAATCATAATACAAATCCTAATTTCAGATATGTTCCATGAGGAAAAAAAAAGTCAGTGCATATCAGCATGGTAATCTTTCATGGGGAAAAAAATCCTCTCTCCCCAAAGTCCACAGCAATGATAGAGGAGTTATATTTTTTAAAGAAGTAATGCATACATCCCCACCTAAAAGTGAGCTAATGATCTCTATGGACAAATAGGGAATCCAAACCACAGAGGGAAAAGGGAGGCGAAGCCACACACAGACTGTTAGACTTCATGACCAAAAGTAAATTGCTAAGGTCAGAAATGCATATTCAAGCTTGGGGTGGGGACAGGAGCTGGGTTTAATTCACAAGAGGTGAAGTGGGAATTAGAGGCAGAAACAATAATAGTGTTTCTTTTCTTTCTGCTGCTCAAGACAGTGGAGGCAATTGTTTACCTGTGGTGTGGTTTCCCCAGGTTCAATAAAAAGAAAAAAAATGGCAAAAGTCGTAAACAAAGAGAGAATTTTAAAGTGAGCAAGGGAGAAACAGGAAGTAACAAAAAAGGGTATACCAATAAGGCTAGCATCTGACTTCTTAATGGAAATACTACAAGCCACAAGGTAATGGCAAGAAATATTCCACATAATGAAAAGCAAAGGCCTGCAAGCAAGACTACTCACTCTATCCAGCAAGTTCCTCAATTGAAGGTGAAATAAGGAGTTACCCAGACAAGAGGACAGAAAGAATATACCTCAACCAAACCAGCTCTGCAAAATATACTAAAGGCACTGCTATAAGAAGAGGAAGGAAAAGAGTGAGGGAGAGAAACACAGGTATAAAGGGATTAAAATGGGAATGAATTAGTGCCTATCAGTAGTAACCTTAAATGTAAATGGATTAAATGCTCTAATCAAAAGACTCAGGGTACCTGAATGGATAAGAAAAGATGACCGCATTTATGCCACCTACAGGAGACCCAATTCAGAACAACAGACCTACACAGACTGAAAGTGAAGGGGTGGAAAAATATCCCAAGCAAATGGACAGGAATAAAAAGCAGGGGTAGCAATACTTGTATCAGACAAAATAGACTTCAAAACAGTGGCCATAAAAAGAGACACAGAAGGACACTTCATCACACTCAAGGGAAGAATCCACCAAGAAGATGTAAAGATTATAAAGATATATGCACCAAACAAAGGACAACCCAAATACATAAGGAAAATCTTGGAGGCATTCAAGAAATATATAGACAACAACAATTTATGCTAGGTGACTTTAATACCCTACTGTAAAAATGAATAGATCTTCCAAATAAAATATCAACAAGGATATTGCAGCACTGAACAATGTCCTAGATGAAATGGACTTAACTGATATATATAGAACCTTTCATCCCAAAGAAGCATAAAACACATTCTTTTCAAATGCACATGGAATATTTTCAAAGAAAGATCACGTGATAGGACACAAAGCAGCCTCAACAAATTCAAGAAAACTGAAATCATATCAAGCATTTTCTCTCACCACAAGGGCCTGAAACTAGAAACAAACCTTAAAGAAAAATCTCAAAAACACTCAAATTCATGAAGCTTCAATAGCATGCTATTAAACAATGAGTGGGTTAAGAATGAGATCAAGGAAGAAATCAAAAGTTTCTGGAAACAAATGAAAATGAACACACATCAGTCCAAAACTTATGGGACACAGTGAAAGCAGTCTGAGAAGCAATTTCATAGTGATACAGGCCTATAGAAAAAAGATAGAAATATTTCCAATAAATGACCTAACCCTATATCTAGAAGAACTGGAGGAACAAGGCCCAACATACAAGGCCCAGAGTGAGTAGAAGGAATGAAATAACCAAGCTCAGAGAAGAATTAAACAACATAGAGTGTAAAAGAACAATTCAAATGATCAATAAATCCAGGAGATGGTTCTTTGAAATAATAATAAAAAAAATCAACAAGCCTATAAGCAGATTCATCAATAACAAAAGAAAGAAGAGGTAAATAAACAAAATTAGAAATGAAAGTGGAGAGATTACAACTGGTATAGGGAACCTATTTGTGTGCGATGTGACCTAATGGCTCAGCTCTGGTTCTGAATGCAGACCAGACATGTGTGGCATGCAGGGAACATCCATGAATAGGTTTCCCATGGGGAATCAGGCATGCATTGTTCCTAGGCCACTTTTAAACTTGCTCTTGCAAAAACTCTCTCACCTGGGATGGAGACAGCAGAAGTTTACTGTGACTTGTGCTAGACTTCCCAAGCACGAATGTAAACAGTTCAGCCTTCTCTCCTTTACATTTGTAAATGATCTTTCTCTTTGAAGTAATTGGCAACATTCTTTCCTTTGTTATCTATAAAAGGTATCCACCCAAAGACAATCTGTACATAGTTAATGAGAACTATCCTGGATGTAATGTACCTAGAGTGTCAATAAAAGCCTGTCCAAGAGAGGAGTCCAGGCCCCTCTCTTTATCATTTAGAGATCGACCACGCATCCCTTTTCTCCACCGGATTTCTTTAGTCCATATGAATTTGTTTGTCACTTGTCCTGGGATATAGGACAAGCATTCCATAACGACACGTGGTCCTGCCGGACGGGACCGCAACAAACTGGTACCACAGAAATACAAAGGATTGTAAGAAATTAATACAAACAACTATATGCCAAGAAATTTGAAAACTTAGATGATATGGACAAATTCATAGAAACATATAATCTTCCAAAACTGAATGAAGAAGGAGAAAGCCTGAACAGACCAATAACAGCTGGTGAAATCAAAACAGTAAAAGAAAAATTACCAGCACACAAAAGCCCTACACCACACAGTTTCACAGAATTTACAAAATGTTTTACAAAACATTTAAGGAAGAGTTATCTCCAATCCTTCTCAGATTATTCCAAAAAATCAAGAAGAGGGGGGACTTTCAAACTCTTTTTATGAAGCCAGCATCATCCTAATCCCAAAACCAGATAAAGACAAAACAAATAGAGAAAACTACAGGCCAATATTGTTGATGAACATAGACTAAAATCCTCAACAAAATATTGGCAAACAACATAGTGAAATACATTAAAAAGATTATACACCATGATCAAGTGGGATTCATCCCAGGGATGCATGGATAGTATAATATTTGCAAATCAATAAATGTAATACATCACATGAACAAAAGGATAGATGAAAATCACATGATCATATCAACAGTTGTGGAAAAAGCATTTGAGAATGTACAGTACCCACTTATGATTTTAAAAAATCAGCCAACTGGAAGTAGAGGGAGCATACCTCAACATGACAAATGCCATATACAAGAAACCTACAGCCCACCTCATACTCAATGAGCAACAACTAAAAATTTTACACTAAGATCAGGAACAAGAAAAAGATGTCTGCTTTCACCAATTCTATTCAAAATAATAGTAGAAGTCCTAGTCACAGCAATCAGAGAAGAAAAAGAAATAAAAGGCATCCAAATTGGAAAATAGTAAATAAAACTGTCATTGTTTGCAGATGACATGGTAGTGTACATAGAAAAACCTATAGACTCCACCAAAAAACTATTCTACCTAATAAGTAAATCTGGCAAAACAGGGGGATACAAAATCAATATTCAGAAATGGAAGGCATTTTGTACACCAACAACAAAATATCAGAAAGAGAAATAAAGAAAAAAATTCCATTTGTTATAGCAACAAAAAAAATAAAGTACTTAGGAATAAACCTAATTAATGAAGTAAAAAACTTATAGTCAGAAGACTACATAACACTAAAAGGGAATTAAGGAAGACACAAACAAATGGAAGCATAAACCATATTCGTTGATTGGAAGAGTTAACATCAAGATGTCCATAATACCCCAAAAAATTTATAGACTCAACACAATCCCTATTAAAATATCATTGACATATTTCACAGATATAGAACAAACATTTCAGGAATTTATATGGAACCATAAACAATCCCAAATAGCCGCAGCAATTTTCAGAAAGAAGAACAAAGTAGTAGGGATCACAATACCTGATAACAAAACGTATTACAAGGCCACTGTAATCAAAACAGCCTGGCACTGGCATGAGAACAGATACAGAGATGAATAGAACAGAATAGAGAGCCCAGAAATAGACCTAAGTCTCTATGGTTAATAAATATTTGACAAAGGTGGCAGAAGCAAAAAGTGGAGTAAAAATAGCCTCTTCAAGAAATGGTATTGCCAGACCAGGACAGCTATATGTAAAAAAAATGAAACTCGATCACCAACTTACACCATACACAGAAATAATTCCAAGGTAGATAAAAGACTTAAATATAAGTCACAACACCATAAATGTCCTAGAGGAAAAAATAGGTAGGAAAATCTCAGATATTCCATGCAGCAATATTTTCACTGATATGTCCTCTAAAGCAAGGGACATAAAGGAAAGAATAAACAAATGGGACCTCATCAAAATAAAATGCTTCTGCATGGTTAAAGAAAACAGCATTAAAATGAACAGAGAACCAACTATATGGGAAAACATATTTGCCAATGATGACTCGGACAAGGGTTTGATCTCCAAAATATATAAAGAACTCATACAACTCCACTCCAGGAAGACAAACAACCCAATTAAAAAATGGGCAAAAGACTTGAACAGACACTTCTCCAAGGAGGACATACAGAGGGCACAGAGACATATGAAAAGATGCTCTGCATCAGAGAGATGCAAATTAAAACTACAATGAGATACCACTTCACACCGGTCAGAATGGTCACCATAAACAAATCAACAGACAAGTGTTGGAGAGGTTGTGGAGAAAAGGGAACCCTAGTGCACTGTTGGTGGGATTGTAGACTGGTGCAGCCACTGTGGAAAGCAGTATGGAATTTCCTCAGAAAACTGAAAATGGAATTGCCTTTTGACCCAGCAATTCCACTGCTGGGATTATACCCTAAGAGCTCCGAAACACCAATCCAAAAGAACCTATGCACCTGATGTTCCTAGCAACACAATTTACAATAGCCAAGCACTGGAAGCAACCTAAGTGCCCATCAGTCAATGAGTGGATCAAAAAACGATGGTACATTTACACAATGGAATTCTACACAGCAGAGAGAAAGAAGGAGCTCCTGCCCTTTGCAAGAGCATGGATGGAACTAGAGAGCATTATGCTAAGTGAAATAAGCCAGGCGGTGAGGGACAAATACCATATGATCTCACCTATAAGTGGAACCTACTCAACAAAACAAACAAGCAAGCAAAATGTAACCAGAGACATTGAAATTAAGAACAAACTGACAATACCAGAGGGGTGAGAGGAGGAGGTAAAAGGGGGAGGGGAGGGGAAGGGTCATTAAGGAACATGTATAAAGGACACTTGGACAAAGCCAAGGCGGGATAGGATCCAGGGTGGGAGGTGGGGAAGGATGGGGAGATGGGTCTTGGTAGGGAGAAAATGGAGACAAATGTATTTGAACAATAGAAAAAAAAATAAAAGAGGGAAAGAAAATAAATGTGTGTCTACTCTTATCTGCTCATAAGAAAATGTCAGCAGATTCTGTTTGGTTCTGTCTTATTCAGGGTGCAGGCTCTTCATTTCCTAGCCCCATTACCTCTAAATCTATCTGGATCCCTTTTCCTTTCTTTTTTTGCACAAATGACTAGGGCTACTGAAAGGCAAAGGTATATACGTAACAGAAACCCCTGAAAAAAAAATGTGACTGCCAATACCAGAGTCTTATGAAAAGGAAAGGAATTAGTTATTCAAAAGTTATATAGGATTAAAATAACGGCATAATTTTTCCATTAAATCTCAGTCCCTTAAAAACAAAGGAAACACCAACAAACATACACAGTCCTGCCTGTACTTGCCATACCAGGCCAGTCAGAGGTAATGTCTCTCAGGAAAAGAAACATAAGTCTGTAGCTTAGACAGGCAGATTCCCATTTTAACCTTCTGGCTTCTCCCAGTTGTCCATGTTCAGCTAGGCTCCTGCTCTTAATACAAAACCATGGGCTGGTGGGGGTCCTTATGTATCCTTTCAAACCCTGTAGCCAAGACTGCATGGTTGCCCCATGCTTGAGTTTAAAACCTGGTGCAGATCTTCCTCATAAACCCATATCCAACTGCTCCCACAAAGGGTTACATCCACCAGTATTCTTGTTTCTTCTGCCTTTCTTGGCTGCCATTGCTAGTCTGGGAAGGCTTGACCCATGAGGTAGGAACCTCCTCCAAGCCCCTCGAGCAGGCACAGTAACCAGGGGACTGCCTCCAGGCTACATTATGGGTTAGAGTCAAGCCCATCTCCCTGGCTCCTGAGACAGAAAGCACTACTATAGTGCATTTACTAAAACACTAGCCAAGTTCTTTAGATAAGACAACTCCCAATGGCCCTGCTCTGTCTCCCATTCCTCCAGCCATGTTATTGGGGGTTTGGGGGCTTCTCAGTCTGTACCTCAAGTTCTGGACCTCATTCCACACCTGTTACATATAGGCCAGCATTGTCCACTAGAACCTTATGCAGTGGTAGAAATGTTCTATATCTGTGCAGTCTAACACAATAGCCACTAGTTACATGTGGGTTATTGAGCAGTTGAAATGTGGATAGTATGGCTGAAGAATAAAATTTCACACTTTATTTCCTATTTTTATTTAAATTTAGATGGCCTCCTGTAGTAAGTGGCCACCATCCTAGTCAGAATAGGTATAGGCCATGGGTCCTTTGGATCTACTACAGGACAGCTCCTACTTCTACTTGAAGGTTTCGCTCCCTCCCTATTTTACACCAGAGCAGGTCTCTTTCACTGCTCCTGTGAGGATTCCTCATCTGTCTCTTTAGTCAGTCCTCACTCTATCAGGTTTGTCTCTGCCCTGTCACCACCTCTGCTCACCTAACCTCTTGGGAAAATAAAACACTCACTTTACATGTTAAGGTTTCAAAATTTTTCTCTCACTTGGCTGTGGATGGGGAGATTGGGAGTGCCTGTAGTTTTCCCGTGAGAAAAAAAAAATGGACATACCCAGAAACAACAAAAATTTCACCATATACCCTGAAACCTTTACATTGTGAGTTTTAGTTCAGAGGAAGCAGTCCATTCCACCTCCCTCCCTGCTGACTCTATTTGAGGATCTAACATTTTAAGCTTTAGAATAGTCATGAGAATGCTTTTTAAAATGTACAATTCCTGGACCTTGACTCTAGGAGATCCTGATACAAAAAGCTAGTGAATTAGAAATCAGTATTTCTTCAATAGCCTTTACAGTTTCTACATTGAGCCAAGTTAGGGAACTGCTTTAATTAACATACTGATGCTGTACTTCAGAAGCTTTGAGTTGGCCCTGCTCCATTAAATCCCCAGACTGTTCTGTTTTTCAAATACTAATGTTTGTTTTTTTGTGTGTTTGTTTATTTTTGTTTTTTTTTTAGTTTTCCTCTTTACTCCTGTATTTACCGCTGCTTCCAATTTCCTGCACCAAAAGTACACAAGTTAGAATAACGGATGTGTTGCCAGTGAAAGTCAGGTTCTTCCATGGGATATGAGGAAAGCATTCCAAGAACCCATGCCCAGGAAGTTATGGTGTGGCAAGGTTTATTTGGGAAAGCTGCCCCTGGCTTTCTAATTTCCCTTCTCCTTCCATCCCACCATGGAAAAAGTCCAATTGTGTCTTCAGCAAGGCCAAAGGCCAGTGTCCAGAGTTTGTTTCATATTAAGCTTAGTTCTTTGGAGCCCACACAGTCTGCTGCAGGACCACATCAGTGCTAGACCCACATGGTTGTGTATGTTCCTGGGTGAGAAAGAGAACCCATGAATGAATGGGGTGATTCTGGGTCACTGAGCAAGGTAAGCTCTTCCTTATTCCTCTGGAGTTATATCCTTTTGGCTTGCAAAAGACCAGGAGTCTTTTTCAAAATAACTAAACAACTTCCAAGCTTTTGTGGGCTTCTGACGGGTCCACCCGCTAGCCAATGATCCCTTTTCCAGGTTAGACTGACAGGCCTCTGTGGTCAAGCACCTACCCATACACCATTTTGACTACTATTGCCCATGTACTTACCTTCCTTTGTTTCTCCCAACAATGGTGCTGGAGCGGGAAGGGAGGGCAATGCTATGATCCCCTGGGATATGAAGTTGTAGATTCCTGGTGAAGCAAACAGGTTCATGCTCCCTGGTTGATTATGCTCAACAATGTCCAATTTCCTTTCCTTCCTTTCTTATTAATGATTAGCTAACTATCTATGGTAACATATATGGTAATGGTAAATAAACTCTGCCTGAAGATCTGAGATTTCCTTCTGTCTCTAGAATCCTGAAATGCATAAACTCTGTGACTTTTGCTTTAGTTATCTATGTTTCTAAGAGTTTTGGCCTTCTTGCCTTGCTTTCTAAAGCAGACTACGCTTTCTTATACATATTTTGTGTGGCAGTGCCCACAGTGTACTTAATAGTTAGAAATTGTCACATGTTCTCATTTGGCAGTCATCTTTAAATTTGTTTCACCACCTCTGTTCTAGCATTGCCAAATGTAGATGGTTTAACTAGACTGTGGATTAAAAAATAACTCCCTCTGGGACAGTCCTGGAAATCTTTGGCAGCTGATAGCATCTATCTATGGATACTTCTCCTTGGAGATTAGAATACTTTCTGGTAGGCAAATATTGTGTCCCACCTATGGACAAGATTATGTAAAGGATAAGAGAGCTCAGTGGGTCACATCCATTGAAAAGGATTCAGTCAATAAAAAGAATAGACTATGCATATATTGCATATATGCGACTCACAACCAAGGAAGAGAGGACCAACAGAAGGTTGCAATATGGGTAGGCTGAAAAAACAACAACTCTTAATTGATATTGGGAGAAATGATACATTCTTAAATGTCTTGCTCTGGAGATAAAAATATCTCTTTCTGACAGCTGTTGCCTGTGGGTGGGTGAGTGGGTTTTTTTAAATTTTATTTATTTATTTTTAGAGAGAGGGAATAAAAGGAGAGAGAGAAACATTAATGTGTGGTTGTGTCTCGTAGGCCCCCTACTAGGGACCTGGTCCACAACCCAGGCATGTGTCCTAACTGGGAATCAAATTGGTAACCCTTTGATTTGCAGGCCAGCACTCAAAAATCACTGAGCCACACCAGCCAGAGCAGTATCACGTACTTAATCAAGTTATTTTCTGTGGCTGCTTTCGATTCCTTTTGCTGAGCTGTCCAGAAGGTTGAGCATTCCTTCGGTTGATCCCGTTTCTTCATCCACCTCATTGCCACGAGACAGTACTGCTGAGCAGGAATTCCTGCACCAAAGTATGGCGGAGGGTTTGAGGTCATTTTTACTGTAAACCAGGAGTCATTTTCCATTTCCCTCATATTTAAAGAATTAAAGTTGTTATTGACTCAGGGACCCACCGCCGCCTCCTGCGCCGAATGTCAACAGGATCCCACCCGGCCCGGCTCTGCAATCTGCTGTTAACTGCGTGACTTCGAGTACTGCTCCCGCCGCCGGAGCAGGGCCTGAGACTACATATCCCGTCAGTCCGTGCGCGCCACGCCGGCGCTCCGCTTCAGAGTAGGTCCGGAACTACAAATTCCGGCAGGACTTGCACACTACGCCTGCGCCCCCCCATAGGTCCTAGGAAAGAGCGAAGGCGCGTAAGGTGTTCCTCCGCCGGCTCTGGAAGCTGTGGCAGCGGTGTGTAGCAACATGGACAACGCAGGGAAGGAGCGTGAGGCAGTCCAGCTGATGGCGGAGGCCGAGAAGCGAGTTAAGGCCTCTCACTCTTTCCTCCGAGGGCTGTTTGGGTGAGCGTCAGACCGCACGTCCCCAAAGGGGATCTCCATTCTGGGTCCCATCCTCGGCGGCTGCCTTCGACGCACCCCCTAGAAAGCCTTTAGGGCCCCCAGACTTCCCCACACCGTGATCTCTAAAACCCCTAGAAAGCCGCTGGGGCCCCCAGCCCCAATGCACTCTCCAGAGATTCTCTAGGGCTCACAGAGCCTCTCCACCTGTCGCCACCTGTCTAGTCCCCCAGTCCCCGCCCTCCTACTCCTCTCGCCCCGTTCTCTTCGTATCCCTTCCGGCACCGCGCTATCCCTGCGTTGGTGCGAGTGTCCCACGGCCTCAGGGTTCCGCGGCAGCCCCGGGTGTGCGTTGGCCCTAACCGCAGTGGCTAGACCGGTTCATTCATTTCACCACAATTGAACCCCGTAGCTAAGGAGGCCTTAGTCTGGTCGGCGTGTGGCTGCCAGAGGAAGCCCGAGGGGCGGGTCCTGGGACCCTTGACTCTTGCTTTTGGGGAATGTCCGGCTGGGCTCTGCTCTCCGCGGAGAAATGGACGTTTCGCAGCGCCACCATCCCAGCATCGGAGTGTCCATTTGCCTTGCGCCAAGTAGACATTTAATAAATACCCGTTAGACGTTTTCTCAGCATAGTAGTTTTCCTTCACCAGAGATTGATGTAATAGTCACGACCTCCTGTTTATGTCAGCGTCTTTTTGGGAATAATTTTAACTTCCTGTAATTCTTCCATGGTGTTACAGTGAAAGTCTTAAATTCTGACTTTCCAAAAAGCAAAGCCTGCGATCACCGTTCTTGGAAGCTTTGTGGGCAGTTGAATATGTGAATGAATGATTCAGCTGTTTACGTTTAGAGAGGCAGATTTTATTTCTTTCCTGTTGAAAGTGAAAGATCCTGTGCGGATACCAAGAGAGTTTTGTTTTTTGGTTTGTTTTTAAGTTCTTGAGAAGGACAAATGGCCCATACTTAACCATTGCATTATTAGACACGGTTTTAATTTCTGTACAACATCAGCTTGTAATCTGCTTATTTTACCAGCTTCATTCTTTTGATTATAATAGCTTACCATTGTTAACACATCTCCAGAACTGCTTAAAGGCAGTTTTCACACAGTGCACAGCAGTGTGCAATACAAAGATACATGAAGGTAAGGGTTCCTGTCCTCAAGAACCTTTTAGAGGGTGTTTATCCCAGCTGGGTTCTAAATTTCTCATATAATGTGTAGTTTGAAATACAACAATGATTTCTGTTTGTTCTTCCTTAAAAGTTATTGCAGTACATAAGGAACACTGCCTAATACTTGATGCTAATATCAAACAATAGCTCCTTTCTCTGATTCAGAAAACGTTTAAAATTTATTGAGATAGAGTTTAATGCCATAGCACCTAGTGACAGGACATGATTTAATGTCTCGGCATATTTCAAGTCAGGATGTCCTTCCCTGGATGATAAGTTGTGATTGGCAGAAGGAAAGAGCATTATAGCACTTGAGGCTTGTTTCAGGGGAGCACATTGCTTTTTTCTGAAGAGGTGTTGCATTATTATTGTTGTTTTTGTGAAACTAGACTAAATCTTGTCATTAAGCCTAAACAGATTTTGAAAACCCTTTTTGTTTTGAAAGAAACATCTATTTTCTTTGGCTGTTGATCACATATTTCACTGATAGGCACATATTTCACTGATAGGCTGTATAGGAAAACTTTCATTTTCACCATTCACATTCAGCCTGTACCATCCTAGGTCTGACTGGATACAGCAGGTGAGTTTATTATCCTAGCTTTGGAGCCTGGGTCCAGTGACTTAGCCTCTGTCCTGCTGTAAAAGTGAGTAATAATAGTATATCTCAAAGTTATTGAGAGTTCAATGACTTTATGTTTATAAAACATTTAGACAGGTTGGAAATAATTAACATACTCATCAAACTTGTCAATCCTAGTTATTTATCAAGGAAGTAGAGAGCCTGGTATATTAAGTGACTTTGCGAGTATTTTAAAGCCAGAAACCTTTGGAGCTTGGATCATTGGTCTTTTAATGAAATAAAATATTTGAAAGAGCTCTGTACCATATAAGTGTTATTTATACTATGGAGGACTGCGTTATTTACAGTAATTTTTGGCTCCAGGAAAGCTTAAGGAAGAAGAGTACTGTAAGCTTTAATAGTAATGTCTAATTATTTGAATGCAGAAATACAGACCTAGTTTCTCTCTCAGTTACAATAGGAAGACAGATTCTGTATCAATTTTATTTTATTTATTTTAGTTTTT
>VMDR010031184.1:0-12126 GCA_007922815.1 Macrotus californicus | reverse complement strand
CTGTTTAAGGCCGTGTATTTGAGGACCAGGTTCCGTATTCTTTTTTGCCTAATGTATTGTAAGCATTTGTCCACAAAGAAGATACAGTGGGCTTATTTAATTGGTATTTCAGGTCATTTTTATATAGATTCCTTTAATTTGTAAATGATTATATATAAAAGAGATGTCCGATTTATAATCCACTTGAACCCCATCATTAAAATATATCATTAAACTATGAATGTACTACAAGCAGTCCCTAGCTACCACAGCTAATAGGTGATGTGATTATGGCTTCTCCTTAAAGAAGTCTTGCCTGATGGTTCTTTCTAAAATTGTCCCTTCTTAATTTTTAGAGGTTGGTTTCATTTTCTTTATGGCATGTGTCATTCTCTGACACCAAAATATGAATCAGTGTTTAATTATTTGTTTATTGTCCGCCTTTCTCAGTGGAATGTGTCACAAGGGCAGGGATTTTGTGTCTTGTTCACTACTTTGTTCCCAGTTCCCAGAACAGTGTCTGGCACAGAGTAGGAACCGAGTCAGTGTTAGCTGGACGAGAAAATGAAATACGTGCGCTTCTCAGTGCTTTACAGAGTTACATACATTACTGCACACACATGATGAAGCAGAAACCATTATTTTCTTCTGCTTATAGATGCTGGTTAGAGCTGGTTCTCAAACCTGTACTTTCTAGTACCAAATCTATGCTCTAAAATTAAAAGGTGTTCTTCAGTTACTAAGAATGGAGAGTTCACCAAGTTTTGTAAATCTGTAGTCTGCTATTCAGAATTTTTAAAATGGACATATTATTATAAATAGTGTTATATTCTCTAGTCCCCCAAGTCTATAAAAACTAATGCACAGTGTACCCCAACCATGATTTTTTTCTAGTCACTATTTAAAACAGTGTTTGTGGCGGGGTGGGGGGGGCATTTAATATTACTTATTAAACCACTAGACTTTATTTTATGGGTTTTTTTTTTTGGTTATTCTGAAAATATTTTTCCTTCCCTTAAATGATTGAATTTCTATTTCAGTTCAGAATCTGTATCATGATTCCAGCCTATCTTCTCAGTCTCATGCTCTGCCATTTCCCTGAACTTGGTGTGTCCTGACTGTGGCTTATATTTTGTTTGGTCTCTGCAGAGCCCTGTCCCATTAAGGCCACTAGAAGTGCTTCCTCCACCCTGGTGGCTTCCGGAGCTTTCTAACCAGATTTGGTCTCCTTGTCCTTCGATGCTTTTGCCCTTCTCTTAGTATTTTATGGTGTTCTGGTTACTTTTCTTATTTTCTCTATTTGTTACCGTAATAGACTCTCCTTTTTCCAGCAGTGTTTTCTACACAAAAGCCTTTAATAAATATTTTTTGAATTAATTATGAAGGTTTAAATATAGGAAATGCATACAGCTTTAGGGCAAATGCAGTGAATTTGGATTCTAAAACTGATGAAGTAACAGAATTCTTTCTGAGTTTAGGTAATTCTTAGAAATAATTTCATTTTCCGTAGTTAGAACATGTGTACAATTCTAGTGGGTCAGTGAATACAGAGGGCTTGAAAACTTGATTTGTCTGGGTAAGTGAGGGCATGTGTCTTATTGAATCCAGAGAAATATCTAAAATGTTAACTTTGCTTTGCAGGAGAATTTTAAGTTGAAGTAGTTAACAAGACAATTGCAGTGTAAAGGCTGAAGCAGTACAGACAGTACCTTCATGGCTCCTCTTGCCTTACTGTGTGCATCTTACACACGAGGGCGATTGGCATGCTGACGTATTTTTCCTTACCCTGGTCCCATATGCCAGGTGCTGTGCTCTGCTAGGCAGTGGGGACACCACGGTAACTTAGCACCTGTTCGAGGAGAAAAAGCATTAATCAAACAATTAAAAATAGTTTAAAATTGTAAATGCATTAAGCTCTGTGAAGACATGGCCAGGAGTGTATTTATTTAATCTTCCATCTATATATTTTTTCCCTTTATTTGATATTTTTTAAAAACAGCTTTAATTTTTCGCAAGATCACTCAGCATTGTTATTAGTAGTAATAGCATTGGCCTCTGAGAGAAAAGCTTCATTGCACTGGCTTTATTTTGGGTCACAAACCCCATTAATAAGCCACATACCTACAGAGACTTAAATTCAAGATTTCCATGATCAGAGATTACAGCAGCACCTCAGTCCATTGGCATTCCAGCATTAAAATCGCTGGTTCTGGCCATGACCAGCTCAGCGAAGGGTGTTGCCCACCACTGACATCTGTCGGAGTAGTTGGGTATTTCCACAGACGGTTCACGGTTTGAATATTATCTAAAAGTGGTTTCATCGCCTGGTGTTCTCTACAGTTACTGGTGGGATCGAAACCTCTAAGGAAAGGTTTGATAAGATCCCAGCTTTGTCATTTCCTATAGCCCGTTTTTGGTAACAGGGCTACAGCTGTTCTTCCCCTAGGCCAGGGGTGTCAAACTCATTTTTACAGGGAACCACATCAGCCTTGCGGTTGCCTTCAGAGGGCCGAAGGTAATTTGAGGACTCTGTGAATGTAACTACTCCTGAACTAGGGGCAAGGAGCTCGGAGTGCCGCCAAGTAGAAACAAGGTGCTGGGCTGGATTCGGTCTGTGGGCCTTGTGTTTGTCACCTGTGTCCTAGGCCTATGGCATTTTCTTTGAGCCTTTAGTATAGCCAGGAGTCTCTGGAGTCTCTGGCTTTTGCTCTTTTGCAATGAGACAAGACAATTTCTACCCTCCCTTAGTCTTTCTCATCACTTGAGGTAAAAGGCTCTCCTGCTGTGCTTGATGCAGACTGAGGCCAGGACAGAGATAGTTTCTTATTGTTCTCACTCTTTATTACATACCGGGGAGAGAGCACGGTTTATTTGAACATTCCTGTACGTAGTTCCTAGATAACTCTTCAGAAATCCTGGCTGTTCTTTTCCTGAACAAGTGAAATGACAAGCAGATGCTTAGAATAGAAATCACAGTGTATGGGGTGGGCAAAGGTAGGTTTACAGTTGTAATACGAGTAAATAACACAATAACAAATAAATAATACTATAAGAATAAACTGTTTTGCATACTCTCAGCTGTAAACCTACCTTTGCCCACCTTGTATAACAGGAATCTCTGCTTAGAAGAGAGCAACCTTAACAAATGCAGAAGGGACATTTGATTTCCCTGTGGGTTTGGCAGAGAGTGAATCCAGATTGATTTATTTTCCCTGTTTACCAGACACAGCACTTTGAAATGTTCACCCTTGGGAAGCATATTTAGGAATTATTGACAGGTGACTTCTAAATTTCTGCTGGCATATTATTGTATTTGGGCCAACTTTTGCCTCCAAATATTTTTAAATGCCCCATTTACAAACTAATTTGAAAGACAGGTTTATTTAATGCTTTATGTCTAGTACTCTTCCTATACTCTGGATAGATAAGGACCTTAAACACATTTACGTATACTCTAATGAATTACACAGAGTAGGATAGGTAAGTACCTTAAACACGTTTACGTATACTCTAATGAATTACACGAAGTAGATTGTTAATACATTTCCCTTTTTCATGGTTTATCATTGTCTCAACAAAATTATCTTCACGTTACAAATGAAGTTAAAAATTTCCTTTTAAATATTAGCATTAGTGTGTGTTTAAGACATCTGATCTTTAAATCGAAGTTGATGGGCAGTGTTTCATATAACACCGTGGTTTGTAAGTTTGAGAAGGCTTCATCCTAAGTAGTTCCTCACTCTCACTTTTACCCTGGCAGTTTTCCTGGGACCCTTAGTTCCCCCTGTGTTTAAGAAACTATAATGGCAAAGGTTTTATTGGAGAGATGAAAGGAATAGCAATTGTGGAAAATCTTTAAAATGTAGAAAAATAGGAATATTATCAGACCTGACATTGAGAGAAATAAAGTTGGAATAACATCTTCAGCAATCATTTTAGAATCCCTTTTTCTTCATTGTGCTTTTTGTCATCAACCACTTCCTTGGCTGGACATCATAATTTTGATGGGGTTAGGGACAAATGGGTCGACAGGAATGGTCAGTTGATAATAAGGAAGAGATGTTCATCTACTGATTGCTATCTTTATACTAAGCACAATATTGGATACTGCAGATTGGAAAGGAAGGGAAAATAAAATGTTAAGCATAGAAAAACTGATGTTCACATTTTCTTTAGTGAAGGTTTATTGCAGAAAATGTTTGCAAAGTAATGTAAAGCTTTTTTTCCAAGTAGTTGGATGCTTATTCTGATAATTTTGTTTCTGTTACTTTTTAAGAATTTATTTCATGTGTTACGGTTCCCTGTGTGCCAAGAAGAATTTGAGCCACAATTGGCCCCAACCGAGGAGTAGTTAGGTCCCTGTGTATAGGAGTCGTTTCTCTCAAACCTGCATTTCCACTGAGTTGTGTTCGTTTAGTTTTGTACTTTAATCATCGTTAGAAGTCTGTCACCCTTCAAATAGGTAATGAGATCATCTAGAGAGAACAGCTGTGCTTTCTTTCACCTTTTTGTCAGTATTGGACTCAATCATTTTTATTCTAGTATCTCTGCAAGGAGAGTTTCTATCTTTAGGAAAGTTGTATTTTAGTCTTCCTTGGAAGAAGTTTTTAACCTCAAAATCCAAGCATATTCTTAAACTGATTTGGTTTAAAACGAAGAAAGAACTTGCAACGTAATAACTTTTTATGGGTTTATGTTCTTACCCACAGACATTAGACCAGCTCCCACTCACCAACCCTGAACATTTTGGCACTCCAGTCATAGGAAAGAAAACAAATAGAGGAAGAAGATCTAATCATATGTAAGTCCATTTTCATAACTGTTAGTTAAACCTGAATTCATTTCTCCTTTTAGTATTGTTTTAATAGTTACTAATTTTGTAATTTACAAACTGCTAACTGAATCTAATAGTAATTTTAGATCTGATAGTAATGGCAGACTCCTTAGCACGGGTTCTTGTGGTTCTCCATGTTCAGCCAGCCTCAGCAGCTGGGTGTCTGCCTCCTGTTTCTCCCTGCGTGTGCCTCGATGCTGTAGTCAAAATGGAGCTAGTCAGCGTTCCCTGAACGCACCTTTGTGTTCCTGGTACCAGGCTGTTGTCCAGGCTCTCTTGTCTCAGATGCCGCCCTTCAGTTCTCAACAGAAATGCTGTTTTTATGTGAACCATGTGTGTCTTTCCGCTCTTTGAAAACACATTTTTTATCCTCTGAACTTCCTCTACCTTCTTAGAATTTACTTAATGTCACAGACAGCATTTCACCTCTTATTATCATTATAACGTTTTCCCTTCCTGATAGTTTCACTCTCACCAGCAGGAACTCTCTTATTTTCATGTCCTCTTGCCGTTGTGTCACATGTTCTACATATTTAACAAGCACTTTCAATGAAGTGTGCCCAGGCTGCAAAGGGCTAAATGAAAAAGGAACACAGGATCAAGAGGTCATGAAATCTCAGGACATCAGAGATAAAGAAACAGTCTTCAAACAGTTCCAGAAAAAGAAATTTATTGCAAAGGCCTGGGAGGCAGAATGGCATCAGACTTCTCAAGAGTGACTCTAGATACTGGTAGTCAGTGGAACGCAGAGTTGGAAGCATGGAAGTCTGTTGGAAAGGAGGACTCGATTCCTAGTGTAGTGGAATATTATGCGGGGCATTCAGAAATTCCTCCCAAAAATTACATAAGAAAAGAAAACTGTATCAGAAGGATGGAGAGTGGGGAGGTAGTTTAAATATAAAAGTGCTGTCCTAACAGTGGGAAGTCAATAGAATAAATGTCTGAAATGTATAGATAAAGAAATACCAGCATAAGAACATAATATAGAGGTGAGGTAGTAACTGTCAGAGGAGCAGCTGGAAGAGCTAAAAACAGTTGCCTCCATGGAGCTGAAGAAAGTTGGAAGGAATGGGGCAGGAGAATGTACTTTTTCACTTTTTCTGTTGGAGGTTGTTTTGAAAACAGTTTTGAATATTTCAGTTCGATAACATTTTAATTTGGCTAAGTCCAAATATTGTTAGAATAGCTATAAAATAAATATTAGTTGAATTGTTGAAAACGTTAGTGTAAGTGAATGCTTTCTCATTCAATATGCAGAATCAGGTATTAAATCTAATTGTGACTGAGCTTTGGAGATAGAAATTGGGTGAGCACTATTTTTCATATTACTTAGTTTCTGCCTTAGAGCAAACCCATGAAGGTAGGTATTAGATTTGTCCTTATTAAAAATTGGGGAAATTGGCCACAGAGACAGTAAGTAGCCAATTCAAGGCACACAGAAAAGAAAAGGACCAAGACTTGAATTCCCCTGTGTCCCATAGGCCTTTTCCCATTCAGCTGATTGACCCTTTTTTGTTTAGTGTATTTTGGTTACTTTCCAAATAAGTTTTAACAGTAAATAAATAATGACTCATTTGAGGGAGGAAATTAAGACTTAATCCTTGCATTGAAAAAATATTTAATATTTCTTACTTTTCTACTATACTATGATTCAAGCCATGAGGGTTTTTTTCTCCCTCACTGAATCTTTTAGAAAATGTTTTTTTTAAATTACTAGGTGAATAATTTCTTTCACTTGTGATTTAGCTTGCTGGTGACTTCATTATTTTTAGGATACTCAGGTTGTAACTATTATTTACTCTTCCACATATGTCATTTAAAAATGAGTGTTCTAGTTTAAAAGAAAAATGAACAGTGGCATTATTAGTATGAGAGTTCTGTTGTGATTATTAGATGTTATTATTATTTAATATTATTTTCAGTTTTTTGTTCCAGAGGGCTGTTATGTTGCCTTAGAATACTCACTGAAACCCTTATAAGTTAAATCTTTTGATATTTCTTTGAAAATTAATGACTTCGATTGTGAATTAAAAATTTTATCTACTGTTCGTCTTTAGAGTGTTCTTGTAGTTCTCTGGTCAGATCTTAATTAACTGTGACTGATGATCTCAGAACAGTGAGGTGGGGGGGTGTTTAATGTAAAGTTGCTTCGTTAGCGAAGGTTGCCACTGCTCTAGCTCTTACGAGTGATGATGTGGCTTGTTGTTAAGAGAGAACGGTGGGGCCAGATGACCTGCGTCTGAATTCTGTCTCCGCCACTTTCTTCAGGTTATTCTTTTGATGCCTTAATTTTCTCACCTGTAAAACTGAGATAGCATTACCTATCTCTTAGAGTTGTTGCAAAGGTTAAATGAATGAAAAAATTTTTGTGAAATTACTAATGTGTAACATGATTTAGTTTATAGGTGAGTACATAAAAATTCTGCTTACTAGCATGTATGTTTGACAGGCAGGACTGTTTTGGACTATATTATTTTTCTTTTTCTCTTTCTTTTTCTTTTTCTTTAACTTGTTCCCTCTGACAGGATACAAGACAAACACCCAGTTTGCTTGAGTTTTAAAAGGACCATTCCTTTGCTCCACTTGAATGGCCAATAAAGACACAAGTCCAACTGGCAAAGTGAAAAGGGGGCGTGGACTATATTATTTTTAAAAACAACATTCCCATATTATTTTCTATTATATACATATTATAGAAAAAAGTTTTTTAATCTATCAGTAATTTCTTTTAATTTTGAAAGTAATGCATTTAATATTTAGATATATTTTACCTTTCTACAAATGTTATCCAGAAGTATAAAAATAAGTTTAAAATAAGGTAATTTATAGACTATCAGATAGATTTACAAAAATGGCCAAAAATTATATCTATTAAAAAGTCTGTTATGTTTCTTAGTTAAGGTCTCCTTTTTTTGAGTATATGAAAATAGAAATGGAGTTTTCACTGAGCAGGTTGATCTTTGCTTTCTAAAGACTCTAGCAAACACCCTGAGTCAGAGATTTTCATGTGACAACCTCTATGTGTAATGAGAGATTTGATGTTGGGGTTGTGTTTTACTTGTGCAAAGTATGAAGGCAGACTAAAGGGTGAGAGTTACCAGTGTAGGTGATGAAGCTGAGCTCATCAGTGTTCCTGCTGTTTCTACCCCTCATCACCGTGGTCATTCCCACTGCAAAGATAATGTAATGTTCTTGCTTCGAGTTTAGTGTAAGAAGCTTCGGTGCACACGCACCACAGGCAAGCACCGCAGTGGAATGCCCATCTCCTTGATTACACTTCCCAGACTTTTCTTCCCTTCTTCAGAGTGGTTTTCTACAACAAAGTCTCGTTTTTCTGACCTTCATTTCCTCTTCCATTGTAAGCCAAAAAAAAAGATTTTCATTATGATTCTGTGATTGCCATTTATAACTTATTTTTGTGCAAAGATAAATAAGGTTATCTCTTCCCCAGGATTCCCTGGACTCCATTGTTGCAATAATATGGCACTGCTTTTGTTTCCTTTTAACAACTGTTAATCCACATACCAGTAGTCTGCCTCAGGTATTCCAAGGTCGATTATTTTTGACACCTTCCTGTAATTGAGTTTTATTTATAGTCTATCTTTAATTAATTAATCCGAATATGTTCAAGTACATATATTTGAATCATTTGTTTAATTTTAAAGATTTTATTTATTTATTTTCAGAGAGAAGGGAAGGGAGGGAGAAAAAGAGAGAAACATCTGTGTGCAAGAGTAACATTAGTTGCCTCCCACATGCCCCCAACCAGGGACCTGGCCCGCAACCCAGGCATGTGCCCTGACCAGGAATCAAACTGGTGACCCTTTGGTTCACAGGCCGGCACTCACTCCACTGAGCTATACCAGCCATGGCCAAGTATTTTCTTTTTAAATGATTATCATCCTTTAGCTTAAATTTTTTAAAGCAAGTTGTTGATCCTTTTGATCAATGTATAACTTGACTGAATTTTGTTTTTATAATTTACCCATTGTGTGCAGAGGTTTTGTTTGATTCTGCCTAGAGAATATAATGCCTGAAATTATAGAACTATTTGTGTTTCCTCCTCTACCTGTTTTCTCCAGAAACCTGACAAAAGTATATGTGCACCTGCTACAGTAGGAGAGCAGTGTACTTGCTGTTTCCCCTTTAGAAAAAGAATAAGCATAATAAGGCCTATAAGTATTCTTGTTAGGGATTATTTATGGGTACAGGTTTTGCCCAATGATGGTGCTGAGATTTTCTCAATACATTAGTGATTTGAACCTGGTATTTACAGGTCTGTAGATCTTTAAAAAAATTTTATTGAGCTATAATTCACATATCATAAAATTGAGTCTTTTAAAAGTGTACAGTGTTTAAAAAAAAAAAAGCCCTGGCTCATGTGGCACAGTTGGTTGGAGTGTCATCCTGTAGACGTAAAGGTTGTGGGTTCGATTCCCAGTCAGGGCACATACCCAGATTGCGGGTTCAATCCCCGATCATGGGCATGTACAAGAGGCAACCAATTGATATTTCTCTCTAAAAACAATGGAGAAATGTCCTCAGGTGAGGATAAATAAATAAATGTGTATGGTGTTTGATGTTTTTAAATATGTTTACAAATTTGTGCAACTATCACCATTATCAATTCCAGAAGATCTTTTTATTATTTGCTGCTTTATTTTGATATGTGGATATGATTGCAGTTTTCTTCTTGATAAAAATGTGGGGGAGAAAATTAAAACCCTTTTATTGGTAAGTGTATACATATCCATATATTCTATATGTTTTAATCTCTGAGAAGCTATAATTGTTGGTCTTTCTGATACCAACTAATACAGACTTTTAATTTACTGTACAGAATTTGAAATAAGTTAATTACTTGCCTGAAATTATAAGAATCATTGAAGTAAGAATTGCATTTCAAATACTGAGCTTCTGAAGTTCCTGGCTCAATTTTCTATTTGCATCTGATCATTTGCTCTTCTATGGCACATGTCTTGTCTACAAGTTCTTCTCATTTGATTTACAGTTAATTTAAAATTAATAGTGATGTGTGATTGGCTGTTAGTCTGTTGTGGTAAACGTCTCCATGTCATTAGCTTTGTTTCCAGTGGCATCATCAGATGTGGCTCTGTAAACAAATACCTTGTCACCAGAGAAGCAACCATGTCAGAGGGGGATAGACACTAAGAGGTTCTCAACCTGCTCTCTCTGCTCCTTATTTTAGTTCATCAGTTTATTGAGAACTTGTGTGTAAATAATTTCCTAGTAAGCTTCTCTAAAAGGAAGAGTTAAAGGAGTCTTAGGCATAATGGTATGATTTACACTGGTTGTGTACCTTACAGTGATTGTATACATTGTGTGATTTCAGGAGAAATAAAATCAGAAGTCCTACAGCAGAAAAAATCAAATCTATTCAGTTCCTTTATTTAGTCAACAAATATTTATTGAACATCTATGCTGTGCCAAGCACTGTTCAGATACTTGGAATCTGTCAGTGAACAAAACAGGCATTTACAAAATGTCTGCCTTTAGAGCTTATATTCATTCTCTCATACGAGGGGACATAAACAATAAAGTAAAAATGTAAGAAACAGATAAACTATGTGATATGATAGGTTTGTGAGTGTTGTGGAAGTAACAAGAGATTGGGGCAGGCAGGTTGTAAATTTGAATAAAATGGTCAGGGTAGCCTAATTGAGATGACATTTGAACAGAGGCTTAGGAGAGGTAAAGGTAGAGGGTTCCAGGCTATTCTGCTGCAGAGGGTGGTAGAGAAATGGGGTGTAGTATCTGGTGGAGAAAGTGAAGTCGGGGTGTTTTGAGTGGGAGAAGTAACATCCTACTGTGGATATAACAGTGTGCTGAGGAACCCAGTCTGACAGAGGCAAAAGAAGGGATGCAGGAGGCAGAAGCACGCGTTGCGGGGATGAAATCTTGAATAGATGACGGGGAAAGGGAATCTAGTCTGTGAGTGGGTGTGGGGTGGGGTGGGGTGAGGGCATTTGCTAAGGGAGGCAGGGAGATGTTCTGTGTTGCCAGTCAGTGTCTGTGTCTTTTCTGGCATCTGAAGCCTTCACACTTGGTAAGTCTTAAGAAAGAAATTAGAATTTTATGAAGGTGCAGATGACTTTGTTAGCCAAATAAAGCCCAGTTGTCTATGTTTTACAGATTTGATATGTGTTGTCTGTGGCATTGTGCCTTTCTGTCTTGCTAATGATAATGACACAAAGGGCATCCATAAAACCCTAGCTGAATGAGTCTTCTGTGACTCCTCTAAAGCGGTAGTTATGGTTTGAAGGGTGCTTGTATCTGCAATCATTAGAAAGTGGAGGGGTAAAAGTCATTGCCCTGAGATGCTCTTCTAATCAAGTGTAGGAATCAGGCTTGTGAAGTCTGTCATTGCTATCCCAAGCTATGTGCCTGTTTTCAGGTTTTGTGCTCTGCTAATATGAAGGTAGTTGGTTTTTCCTACTGCCTCTGGCTGCTTTCTAAGTCAGGGTTAAACTGCTCTCTAAGTGCCACTTGAACTACAGTAGTTCTACTCAGTAGCAGACTTGGAAGATTTGTTTTGTTCTCCCCAGGGGATAATTTTTAAGTTATTTGACTGATCATCGAAATCAAATAGTGATATTCTCCATATCACTATAAAATATTTAATATTATAATAATTTTTGCTTTCTTTATATTTATATTGAGATATATAAATATAAAAGGGTGATACTTATATTGTCATCCCTTTGGAAAGGCATGAAGACAAATATAGAATATGCTGGATTTATCCTAGCCAACCAAATAGAAAAATCTTAAAGTGTTTTTTTTTTTTTTAATCTGTCTCCTGGCTGATGTGACTCAGCAGCGGATTGAGCGGTGGCCTGGGAACCAGAAAGCTGCCCGTTAGATTCCCAGTCAAGGCACATGCTGGGTTGCAGGCCAGGCCCCCAGTTGGGGGCATGCGAGAGGGAACTGATCGATGTTTCTCTCACACGTCAATGTTTCTCGCCCTCTTTTTCTCCCTCCCTTCCCTTTCTCTAAAAATAAATAAAATCTTTTTAAAAAGTCTGTCAGTTTACATTTTTGTCAGTGAACTTGGTCATTGCCAACTATCTCAACAATGTTTTCATCCTGTAGTTAAGCAGTGGTAGTCATTATTCTGTTTCATTTTACGAGAACTTACGTTCAGCATTTTTTAGTGTCTTATTCTGAGAAAATTGCTGTAATTTTTACTTTCTTTAATACTGATTGTGGGCTTTCTTAGAACCAGAGTTAGAGAATTTCTTGTTTTGTGTTTCTTTTGTCCTTTTTAATAATTTTACTTTTTATTCTTTTCT
>VMDR010031183.1:0-12127 GCA_007922815.1 Macrotus californicus | reverse complement strand
TGGATAGAGTAATCTTGGATGTAGGTCCTTGCCTTTCATGACTTGGAATACTTCTTGCCAGCCCCTTCTTGCCTACAAGGTTTCTTTTGAGAAATCAGCTGACAGTCTGATGGGCACTCCTTTGTAGGTTACTGTCTCCTTTTCTCTTGCTGCTTTTAAGATTCTCTCTTTATCTTTCATCTTGAGTAATGTAATTATGATGTGCCTTGGTGTGTTTCTCCTTGGGTCCAACTTCTTTGGGCCTCTCTGAGCCTCCTGGACTCCCTGGAAATCTATTTCTATTGCCAAATTAGGGAAGTCCTCCTTCATTATTTGTTCAAATAAGTTTTCCATTTGTTGGTCATCCTCTTCTCCTTCTGGCACCCCTATGATTCAGATGTTGGAACGTTTCAAGACATCCTGGAGGTTCCTAAGCCTCTCCACATTTTTTTGAATTCTTGTTTCTTCATTTTGTTGTGCTTTAATGTTTCTTTCCTTCTTTGGGTCCACACCATTGATTTGAGTCCCAGTTTTCTTCCCATCCCTGTTGGTTCCCTGTCCATTTTCCTTCATTTCCCTTATTGTATCCTTCATTTCCCTTATTGTATCCTTCATTTGTTCATCTAATTTGTGACCAAATTCAACCAAGTCTGTGAGCATCCTGATTACCAGTGTTTTGAACTGTGCATCTGATAGGTTGGCTATCTCTTGGTCGCTTAGTTGTAGTTTTTCTGGAGCTTTGATCTGTTCTTTCATTTTGGCCATTATTGTTGTCTTGGCATGCCTGTTACATAGTAAGGGATGGAGCCTTAGGCTTTCACCAGGGCGGGGCAACCCACGCTGCTGTGTAGTGATGCTGTTTGTGGGGGAGGGGACTGAGAGGGAACAATGGCTCTTGCTTCACTCTGTGCTGGTTTTCAGTGACTTTCTGCACTTTCCTCAGGCCAATTGGACCCCTCTGGTGCTGATTCCCGGGTGGGCGAGCTTGTGTATGCTCTAGGACCCTGCAGGTCTCTCCAACGAGCTCTCCTGTGAGTCCGGGAGTCTCTCCCGCTGCCACCACCTCAACCCTCACAGGAGTTTTCAATCAGAGGCTTTGATGCTTTATTTCCCCAAGCTGGAACTCTGGGTTGCGGGGTCTGTCTTGCTCCCTAGTTGTTCCTCCTGTTTTATCCGCACGAGGGAGTGGGACTCTTGGTCTGCAGTCGCCACCTCTCCTGGCTCGCCATGTCTTTTCCCAGTCCGCCAGCTGCTGCCCTGCCACGTGAGTCCTCTCTGCCCAGCCTGCCTTGCCCCTCCTACTGGTCTGGATGAAGTTTTTTCTTTAGTTCCTTGGTTGTCGGACTTCCATACAGTTCGATTTGCTGTCAGCCTTGGTTGTTTTTTGTTTTAAAATTTGTTGTTGTCTTTCCTTTGGTTGTGCGAGGAAGCACAGTGTGTCTACCTATGCCTCCATCTTTCTGAAGACAGGTCTTAACGAAGCTGATCTCATCTGTTGCTATTCGAGGAGCTGGATGTACAGGCATTTCCATAAAATACCAGGAAGATGTGAAGGGCTTATTTATTGTCATAGACTCATGTAGACAATCTTCAGAAAAGATACTTTCAGCATCCTGAGAAGAAGTTTCTTTACTTATCACTGAAGAAAGTGGTAATGTCATGCCTGTATAACTTTGAAATGTCAACATGTCTAGGAGTTGAAACCGAGCTGGGCCCAAGTCATACTTCACATACCTTTCTAGTTTTTGCTGTAGGACTTTCACTTCCTCCTTCAACTTCTGAATACACTCTCTTACTTCAAACAAGCTCTTTGTTTCTGTACATGTACCTGTCCATATAAATGATCTGAGGAATGATCAGGGGATGCTGGCTGAAAGTCTCACTGTTACAAAAGGGCTTTCCTTCACAAACCCCTTCAGTGAGAAAAGTACTGTAGAATAGCTGCATCATTGGATTTTCACATTTGTCCCTGAGATTGCTGTTAGCATTAACAGCTAGCTGAAATGCATTCTCTAGACAGTACCGGAGCATGTGTATGAATTCACTCACATCTTGCTGCTATCCCTCAGTTGATTTGAATGCTCCCTTTAAGAGATCCAGGGCTGCTTGAAGGGTCAAAAAAATTTGTGATTCAATCCCATCACCAGAGCGAACAAATATTGAAGCTCTTGCATAGACATGATATTTTTATTTTCTGTGTGACTTGGACAATTTCCAAATACGTTCTGTGGCAGCCTGTAGCTGAGGACAAGTCTCCGAAGTTCAGGAAATTGAAGGACAGACTAAATAATGGCACTAAATCAACATGTATTGCCAACATCTTTCAACCCCACTGACCAACCATCAGCTGCCCTCCAGTCATTGGGATTGGGGTTTTCTCTCCAGACTTTTCAGTATTTTCTCTTTGAGTAGTTAATTTCTGCAGAGGTTGCATCATGCATTCTGCTAAGCTTTCTTCAGCCAGCCTGAACTTTGGGGGACTTCAGTAGACTCAAAGCAATGGCAGCCTGAATATCGTCTTTGTTTTCATGAGTAAAGCCTATAACTTTTGTTAATACTTTTTTTTGTTGGCAGCACTCCCCTTTACTTCAGGTGGTTCTGTAGCAACAGTTCTTGGCTCTTTAAGTCTATTATTAGGGAGAAGACTGATGGCCAGAGTGATGTCACCATTACTGGCCCTCAGAGTCATGAAGGAATGAAGGGTCCTGAATGCCCTTGATTTCTCTTAGCTGATTTAACAGCATTTGGCTGCTTGAATTGTGGTGATCAGCTGCTCTGGTTGTATCATCCTGCTGGAGCTCTGCAGCCACAGTGAAAAGCCACCAGCTCAGCCTTACTGGAAGTGGGGGAGAGGTCTTCCTGCTACCAATCTTGTATCCCTTGGGTTCAGGGCATTATTGAGACTTTCCTTTGTTTTACTATCAGGGTCGGGTTTTGAGGTCACTTCCCTTCTCTGCATCATCAAGCTGTTCCATCCCTGGTGAGACCTCATTATGCAGCAAGATAAATACCTTAATGTATGGGATCTCATCTCATTTACCTAATTGTCAGCAATATAGGTTGAATTGCATGATGGTACAGTAATTTAGGGAACAATTTAAGGGTCATTTCCCCCTGCAGTCTAAAATATACATAGACCTTACGCTCTTGTAGTAAAAAATTTCTCTAAAATCTGACCCAGTGGGCTCCCTCCAAGAGTCAAAGCATAAGAACTCCTGATGATCCAGATGTACAGACCCATAAATATGAACACAAGAACCCAGGAAAACTGGGAACATATAAACACAATTAGCATTGACTCCATTATTCTAAACTAGTGTGCAGAAGAGTTTTCTGCCAATCGATCTTACAAACAGTGATCCTCAAGAAATGGCCTCCCCCAAACTTAGCCAGTTTTTATCTGGACCCCAGTTTACAGCCCTAGAACTCGAGTGGTTCTTTCTCCTCCCCAGGGTCTGTTCCCTTCCCGATCCATTTACTTCCCACCTAGCAGATGTGCAGAGAAATACCCAGCAACTGGGAAGCTCCACAGTCCCAAAACTTGTGGGAGGGGAGGGGTAGGGAGGATTGACCTGCCACAAGCAGCTAGGGCCCCACATTGGGCTCCACTATTGTAACCAAACAACCAGTGAGGTCCTACCACTTGCTGCCCATAGACAAAAATCCTCCGGAGGCAGAGTCCAATTGAAAGAAAAATGTTTTTATTGAAAATATACAAAAAGGTTTCTTGATGGGGCCATCTCCAACTAGAGGAGCACACAGGCTGGTGGCCACTGTGGCAGATTCCTGCATCTTTGTGTGCAGGGGTGGGGCATGGGGCTTCCCAATGGGCTGTGCTGCCTCACAGGACCCACCAGATCAAGGCTCCTCCCTGCTCTACCCTCCTCTTACCAGCCTAGTGCCACAGTACTCCTGCTCAGCCCAGAGTGCTCTGGGAGGGGCACAGGACCTATACTCCTGGCTGCACTGGGGCAGTACCCGACAGGCCTGTACTGTCATAGGCCATGGTGGGTAGTCACTAGTCTTCCCATCTGAAGATGGGGCACAGGACTTTCCAAGCCACACCAGAAGCATGGGCCATGGGAGGGCAGCTGCCCATTTGAGGAAGGGGTGCAGAGCTTACCAAGCAGCCACATTCCCTGAGCCCACCAGTCTGAGCCTCACCCCTTCTGTCTTACCAAAACCTGCTGCAATTCGAGCCAGGAAGATCCTGGAGCGCTTGGACAGGGGCACAGGGAGTCATTCTGGCTAGGCCCCCCTGGCTCAGCAACCTCAGCCCCCAGCCACAGACTCACCAGACAGCAGATGGGGGAGCAAAAGTACAGTGTTTCCATGCACTCTGCTTTTAAAGAACGCCCCCAACCCTGCACCCATAATTCCTTGTGTGGTGGAAGTAAATGAAAGGGTATGTCCCTCCCATCTAATACCCTCCCTAGGTTTTGGCGCTGGCCCTACATGGCCCCTTTCTGCTGCATCATGAGCATGATATCCAGGTTGCTGGGGCGACATATGCATGCGCTGTTACTGGCATTTCTCCACCTCTCCCCATTTCTAGGGTGGAATCCCCCACACTTACAATTACACATTTTAAACTATGAATTCTGAGACACCTACAGGGATTGCCATAATATTCACATGGCATCTTCTACCACACAGACCTCTGATACCATTAGGTCTGTCATTCATATAAAATCACCTAAATGACAAGATTGCTTGTACTGCATCCTGTTTAGTGGTCTTTTATGCTCTATGTTCCATTCAAAACTGGCAGTCTTTCCTGACACTCTTGAATGAGTCAGAACAGTATTCCTGAGTGAGAAAAATGTTGCTCACAAAACTTGGTTCAAGCTTCCATTTTAGTGACAAGTAGTGCACGATACAATATTTTTTTGTCCTTTAGGTTAGAGAGGAAGTCCCAGCATGCTTCAGGCACTGGAGTCCTAAAATCTTCATAGATGTGTTGAACACTACAGATGGTTTATCGCCCACTGTTTAACTTATTTGCTTCTTTTTATTCAGCTGGTCTACTTATTATGAGATCATTCGCATAGTGGACCAATGATATGTCCTCCAGAATGTCCATACCACCCAGGTTCCAATCAGGCGTCTTATCTTTAAGTAACACACTTACAAAAGTTGAGAATTCCATCTTTTCTTCCACTCTGTAATTACATAATTCTAATCCTCAGCTTTTTCTGCTCTTTGTCTACAGGATATGAAAACCTTTAGATGTTGCCTAGGAGGCCCTCTGGCTTTCACATTTTGCCTAAATTAGTAATTAACACAATGTTCCAATAGCTCCCATTTAGAAGCTTCCAATTTCATAGTTCCTATAATTAATAGTTCCTACCTCCTAACATATCAAATGTTCCCAGATACATTTCCATCTACCAGTGCCCAATCTCAGGTCACCACTGGTTTAGATAACCCACTACAGGTCATTCCAGTTTACTAACCTACTTTGAAAAGTCAGGCCCTCAGGGTTCCACTTTCTATCAATGATGGTGTACTCATTGTCAATCAATGAGTGACCCATACCAGGATTCCAGTTTAGAGTCCGAGTCTATGGCCTACTTTAGGTAGTAACCCCCATAGTTTTCTTTCCTAGAGAACAGATTATAAAATATAAATTTACATGCTGTTGATTTTTTGGTAAAGAAATGAGTAAAGCAGACTTAGGCAAAGGGCAAAATTAAACTGTGATGAAGATGCAAAAGAGATTTTGGTGGTCTTCCAGCAAGCTCTGTAGGTAGGATGGCCATTCAGAAATGCTCAGTTGAGATAAGACATCATGGCATTCAGAGCCTCCCACCCACATTGGACAGTCATGGCATATGGTCTACCCTTGGGGAGGGACTAACTTTTGGCAAGGAAGTTCTCTTTCTCTAAGGGCAGTTCCTGGGGAGCAATTCAGCTGTGATCCCTCAGCACTCAATACTACCAGAAACTGGGGGAATGAGTGTCTTAGTCCGGAAAAAGGATTTGGTAGGCACATTATAATCTCCACTAGAGGGAGAAAAGCAAAAAATAGTAGAGAGCTTTAAATGTTTGTTATTTTAAAAATCTATCTATCTATCCCATCATCCATCCATTACCTATTTATCTATCTAATCATCCATCCATCATCTATCTACTTATACATCTATCTGTCTTGTAAAGCTAAAGTTTAATTTTTTGCAATGTGTGTATTTTTTTATTTTAAAATTGTATTGCAAAATAAATGAAGTAGGGAAAGAGGGAGAGAAGAAGGGGAAAGGTAAGCAGGAAGAAGAGACAATCTTAATTTAGCTCAAATGATAGTCTCTGGTAAAAATTAAAAATGCCCTTGGCAAACAAGGCAGGCCGTGCTAGATAAAATGGCAATTGCTATTGCTGAAACCTTTAATTGCATCTATAAATCTGCATGTTTGATTGTTAGCTCTTTTGATTATGAAGGAAACAGTGTAAAAATGAAAACCCTTTGAAATCACATGAAAAACTGTGACTTGTAAAGGCCAATGGAGTAAACATAGAACTTCAAACACAAGCCAGCAGGAAAGAATGTAAAAGTGCTCTGGCTGTACCTAACATTTATGATTGTGATAAGACATACTCTCTACATGAAGAAATCAGATTTAAATGGCAAATACAAATATTTCTGATGTTATTTTTGGTGCATGTGATATTTTGCATGTTAGTTACTGGAGGTAACTTTAAAAGCAGTGGAGTATTTGGAGGAAGCAAACAAAAACATATACTGTTATCATATTGTTACAGAATGTAAGTCATGGGGGGCCCAGATCCTGTTACCAAAACAAGCCCTCTCCCCTGGGATCTTTTTGTACTATGGTTCTTTGCCTGCCACCCTTAGGAATTATGGCTCTCAATGCCAGAGTTTGGTAAAAAGTAAAGAAACGATTTCTTCAAATATTATATGGGTTTAGAGTAATGGTGGAATGTTACCATTAAAAATCTCATAGTCCCTTAAAACACCCACAAACACACAGTCCTTCCTTTCCCCCTTTGCCCAAACAGGCCAGTCAGGGGCACCATATCTAAGGAAAAAGAAATAGAAGCCTGTAACTCAGCTTGCTCCCAGTTTTTCCCAGTAATCTGTGCTAGGCTGGGTAGGCCTCCGGTTCCCAGGACCATCAGCTGTGTCACCCCCACGATCTCCAGTTCTTAATCCAAAACTATGTGGCACTTTCTCATGGCCCACCAGCAAGAGTTCTTTCACCACTTTTCTTCCTGCATGGTCTTGCATTGTCCTCTTACATTCCTTCAAACCGCTAAGAGAGAGCTCTGCATGGCTGCCACACCTTGCTTTCTTGCTTCCTAAGCCGTGTGGTCAAAGGAGTTCCCTCTTGGCTCCCACAACCTCGAGGTTCACAAAAAGCATGGCTGCCCTACCTGGGTTTAAATCCCAGTGTGAATCTTCCTCAGCAACCCCATTTCTGACTCCTCCCACAATTGGCTACACCTGCTAGCACTCCCTTATTTTATACCTTTCTTGGCTGCCCATAGTAAGTCTGGCCTCATGGGAGGAGCAAACCATCTCCAAGCTCTCATGCAGGCACTGTGAGGGGAACTGCCTCCCAATTACATCACACATCAAAATCATTCTCTTCTCCCTAGCTAGACTTGGTGATATACAAAATAACTGTTTTTGCATATCAGGTATGAAGCTATCCTGTTGATACACAAAATAACTCTCAATGGACCTGCTCCATGTGCCTCCTCCCCCAGTTCAGACTTGTGGCAGCGGGGATATTCTATATTTCTATATTTCCTGGGCCCCCTGAGTTCTGGACCCCATTTCAAATCCCCTCTTTGAGGGGGGCCCTGGCTACACCCTGTTACAGTATCATGAAGGTTATAAAATATACCAGTGACTTTAATAAAATAGCATTTTTGTTTTCATTTGTGAAATTGCAATTTTTATGATTAATTTGATTGTAATATGCTAAGGAGCTACCAAATCATAAAATAAACCTTTTAAACAATGAATATTCTTAAACTAGAAGAGAAAAAATCAAACTATTGTAAAATTGTCAATAACTTATGTGACAGCCCATACAAAAACAGGCATTATCAGAAAAGGTTCTTGCAAAATACCCTGAAATCAATAATATGAGAAAAAAATCCCTTCATCTCCTTTTTCCAATATTTCCTGTAATACTTCGTTCCTATCCAGCCTCTTTCTCCTCTTTTATTTCTCATTAATTCACTTATTTATTTATAAGTTCACCACATATTAATAGAGTACCATAGCATTCAGGATTGGTCAGTAAACAGAAACCATTGTAGATATTTTGACAAGAGAAGTATTTAATATAAATTATTAGGATAGTAACTTGTTAAAATTACTAGAGGAAAAAGTGGGAAGAAAATGGTATTACTGAAAGATCAGAAGCTGAAATGAAACTGCTCTTTTGCCCACTGGAGCCTTTTTTCACATGTGTCCTGGCTGCATGGCTGCAAAAGAGCCTATAATTGTCTTCTGGCTATAGTCAGCTCTTCTCTGGTGTTGCCACATGCCTCATAAGTGCACACTAGACTACTACTAGAGTCTGAAGAAAAATAATGATTTCTAGTTTGCATTTCCCTTCTAATCTCATAAAAGTGCCTCACTGGCAGACCCTACACTGAAACTATCCTGTCAATAGAACCTTAGTCTTTTAGCACATGAAATATGAGGGTAAGACTAGAAGGGCAGCAATGGTGTGAAGTACTAAACAGATACCATCTGGCACACTCCATCCCCTGATTACTTAGTATTATTAAAACTCCACAAGCAGCAAAATTGAAACTATTGGATTAGTAAGGCAGTATTCAGTATGACTTTATTGTGCATGTAAGAACAGTTCACAAACTGTGAACTTTTAAATCCAAAACTAATATGCAGATCAGAGGTATGATATTATAGGATGGATTATAAAATGAAAATGAGAAAGTTGTTTAACCTTTATTCTTAGTTGGTTATTACAAAGGATATTTCTAGACATAGGTGCTTGGTAAAAAGTGATTATCTAACACCATTTTAGGAAAGATGACAAGATTTTTTTATGATTATCAGAGGCATTTATGAGAAATAACCTAAGTTGTGCTTATGTTTATGAAATAGGCTTGATTTAATTTTGTCTACATGGCTTAAATGGTTTAGTTTTTCATGGAATTTAAAGTCTGGTCTCCATTTTCCATATAATTTTAACAGCATTCACAATCTTTTTGGCGTGTTAATTGCTCCTAATCTTTGCATATTAGTTGCAACCATCCTTTTTAACACACAGGGGTCACAATGTCTACAAAAGTGGGGCAGCCACAAAGTCCCATTAGTCACTGTGTTAATTCCTGAGTTTTGTTAAAGTCCTTCCCTTTTTAGCAGCAATTTTCCTTGTGACTAAATTGTACACCCTAGAGACTGAACTATATAGTTACATCTCCAGCAAAGATGGAGTAAGGAACAGGCTTACGTTCTGCTTAAAATAACTGAAAAAGAAACAAAATATATGAAACAGTGGCTCTTGAGATTGGAAACCAGGCAACCAAGTGATCCCTGAGATAAAGGAAACAAGTGAGATGAGACCTAAAATTGCCTGAGCTGGAGGAACTTTCGAAGTCATTTCGTAAAGAGCAAGAAACCAGGCAGAGCAGAAGTTGAAAGGATAGAATTGAGAATAGGGAAATTTCGGGGCAGAACAATGAAGGGCAGGAGCTGCTCTGAGAGAGAACTCTGAAAATCTTCACAGAGTACCCCAACAATTCAGTTCAGTACTGATGACACATGTGTTTCACAAAACTAACTACTCAAGGTTGGAAATAGAGGGAACAGTACTTAGAGCCAGGAGTGGTGTGCCTGTTCCGAATAGCAGGAGTGCAAACCTGATGATTCACTGAGCATTTGGTAGAGTATAAAGTATCTTGCTTCGGTAGTAGAAAAAACTAATTTTTGACTAAATTCTGTAAACCGCAAAGCATCAGTTTCCAAATAACTTTAATTTATCCCATAACAAAGCTCAAAAATATCTACAGGCATACAAAAATATATAGCAACCAACAAGTTAACATTCATAATATTTAGCATCCAATTAAAACTTACTAGCTAGACAAAGAAGCAGGGAAATACAATTTATAATTAGGAGAGAAATCACTCACTTGAAACTCACCTAACAATAACATAGATGATAAAATTAGTTGACAAAAATATTACAATTCAAAAAGCTAGAAAAAAAGAATAAATGTTAAGTATAGACATGGAAGATATAAAAATAAAACCAAGTTGAATGTGAATATATGAAATCTACAATTCCACCCTGGCTGGTGTGGCTCAGTGGATTGAGTGCCAGCCTGCAAACCAAAGGGTAGCCAGTTCGGATTCCTAGTCTAGGCCACATGCCTAGGTTTCAGTCCAGGTCCCCAGTAGGGGGCACGTGAGAGGCAACCACACATTGATGTTTCTCTCCTCTTTCTCCCTCCCTTCCTCTCTAAAAATATAAATAAATAGGAACTACTGGCCAAGATGGAGGCATAGGTAGACACACTGTGCCTCCTTGCACAACCAAAAGAAGGACAACAACAAATTTTAAAACAAAAAACAACCAGAACTGACAGAAAATTGAAGTGTATGGAAGTCTGACAACCAAGGAGTTAAAGAAGAAACATTCATCCAGACTGGTAGGAGATGGGCAGTCGGGCGAAGAGGACTCGAGTCGAGGTGGCGGCTGCTGGACTGGGGCGGGCAAGGCGTGGCCGGCAGATCAGGCAAGGTGGCTGCTGGCGGACCTAGCAGTCCCACACCCACGTGCAGATAAACCTGGAGGAACAAATGGGGAGCAAGACAGACCACGCAACCCAGAGTCCCATTACGGGGAAATAAAGCCTCAAAGCCTCTGATTGAAAACTCCTGTGGGGTTCAGGCGGCGGCAGCAGGGGGAACTCCCAGCCTCACAGGAGAGCTCATTGGAGAGACCCACAGGGTCCTAGAATGTACACAAGCCCACCCACCTGGGAATCAGCACCAGAAGGGCCCAATTTGGCTGTGGGTAGCGGGGGAGGTCACTGAAAACCAACAGAGAGCGGAGCAAGCAACATTGTTCCTTCCCTCTTGGACCCCTCCCCCACAAACAGCGTCACAACCCAGCAACCTGGTTGCCCTGCCCTGGTGAACACGTAAGGCTCCGCCTCTTTCTACGTAACTGGTGTGCCAAGACAACAAAAATGGCCCAAATGAAAGAACAGATCAAAGCTCCAGAAAAAATGCAACTAAGCGACCAAGAGATAGCCAACCTATCAGATGCACAGTTCAAAACACTGGTAATCAGGATGCTCACAGACTTGGTTGAATTTGGTCACAAATTAGATGAACAAATGAAGGCTATGCTAAGTAATATAAAGAAAAATGTACAGGGAACCAACAGTGATGGGAAGAAAACTGGGACGCAAATCAATGGTGTGGACCCAAAGAAGGAAAGAAACATTCAATCAGAACACAATGAAGAAACAAGAATTCAAAAGAATGAGGAGAGGCTTAGGAACCTCCAGGATGTCTTGAAACGTTCCAACATCCGAATCATAGGGATGCCAGAAGGAGAAGAGGAAGAGAAAGAAATTGAAAACTTATTTGAACAAATAATGAAGGAGAAGTTCCCCAATTTGGCAAAGGAAATAGATTTCCAGGGAGTCCAGGAAGTTCAGAGTCCCAAAGAAGTTGGACCCAAGGAGGAACACACCAAGGCACATTATAATTACATCACCCAAGATGAAAGATAAGGAGAGAATCTTAAAAGCAGCAAGAGAAAAGAAGACAGTAAGCTATAAAGGAGTGCCCATCAGACTGTCAGCTGATTTCTCAAAAGAAACCTTACAGGCAAGAAGGAGCTGGAAAGAAGAATTCCAAGTCATGAAAGGCAAGGACCTATATCCAAAATTACTCTATCCAGCAAAGCTATCATTTAGAATGGAAGGGCAGATAAAGTGCTTCCCAGATAAGGTCAAGTTCAAGGAGTTCATCATCACCAAGCCCTTATTATATGAAATATTAAAGGGACTTATCTAAGAAAAAGAAGATCAAAAATAGGAACAGTAAAATGACAACAAACTCATAGCTATAACAACTGAACGTGAAACAGAAACAAAAACAAACTAAGCAAACAACTAGAACAGGAACAGA
>VMDR010031182.1:0-12132 GCA_007922815.1 Macrotus californicus | reverse complement strand
CAGGAATGGCCAATAATGTTGAGTTTAAAATTTCACAGAATAACCTTAAAAAAAAAATAGAAATAGTGAAGTCATCACCTTATTGATAAGAAGCTAAAGTTTAATAGTCATTAAAAGGGTAACAACCACTTGTAGTCTACATTTAAAAGTAATTTTAATCATAGCTAAAACAAACTAAAAACAAAGAATTCTATTAAGAAAAAACAAAAGTGATAAACATTTAATAACACCTAAAATATAGATACTTAAGATCCTAGACAAAAATATTTAAAGTAAAAGGGCCTTGAATTTTCCCAACAATTCATCTTAGAAAATCAATTTCTAAATAGCTCATATCCTTTGCTTTGGTGTTTTGTCTGCTATCAACTAAACATTAGTACAGTAGAAAATGACTTATGTTCTTTTCAAATGCTTGGCATTATAATGTGATCTCATATCTTTCCTCAAATTAAATTTTGCTCCACATATTCCACATGTATACAGGTGAACATCCATGTGCTGTTCCAACTGTTCATTATTTGGGAATATCTGAAAGCAGACCTGGCATATAGTCTCACCAGCAGATAAATGAGAAATCATATGCCGTACATGGTCATGTTTTCTGAAGTTTCCTTGATCACAAATGGAACAGACATACCTGGCCATGCCTTTGTGCATATCATTGTGCAGTCGCAACTGACGTTCTCTTAAAAACTGCTTTCCACATGTCTGGCACACAAACTGTTTTTCCTTCGTATGAACAGTATAGTGTTCTCTTAGGTGACATCGCTGGTAAAATCCTTTTCCACAGAGGTTACAAAAATGTTTTCGTCTGTGATCTCTCTCATTTTCTTCCATGATGGCACTCTTAAACATATCTTGGTCTAAGCAGCTAGACATATGCTCAACCACTAGATTTTCAGTTTCAAAACGCTGGCCACAATTAGGACACCGAAAAGGACAGGCAGAATGTTTAAATAACTGCTTTTTTTGGATACTGTTTATCTGGAAATGATTGTCTCTAAAATCATCCAACATTTCAACAAACATATCTCTTATTTCAGACTGCTCATCAGGATTCTCTTCCATGTCCATTTTCTCCTCAGTATTTCCTAACCCATTCATTGTCAGATCTTGGGGTTCTCCACATCTTTGAGCATGTTCCTGAAGTTGTCTACCCTTCACAAGTATTTGTCCACATTTACCACATGCACAGATATTTTCAATGTGTTTGGCTAAGTAATGAGATGACAGGTCCTCCTCAGTTATTGTAAGTCCACACAGCTCACAAGACGCATTTTCACTATCCTCTTGTACTGGACTACTGTTGTTGGGAGGCCTCATATTTTCTAAACCACCTCTTTCATCAGCATTTATCGACATCCGAGGTTTTAGAGTTTTCCTACCACTTTTTTTAATACTCACATCTTCTTCAACATAATATCTATAAAATGGCTCTTCAGGTTCATCTTCTAATTCATCATTGTCAGTGGATTCATTACAATCTTTATCAGTAACTTTAATAATGTTAAAGTCTTTTAGTTCATCTGTAGGAATGTCTTCTGGCTCCATCTTGATAATGATTCTTTTCCTCTCAGCAGCTCTGCTTTTTTCTTCACTGGCTAGTTCAGACTCCACTGTGCTACTCTTTCTGCTTCCAGTGGTCGAAGTCGAATCATCAGGAGCCTGGCTTGTGTCTCCTCGGTATTTTTCCGTCTGTGCAGAAAATGTCTTAGAAGAATCCTTTTCACCAAATTCAGCCTTGATACTACCGTCTTTTCCGTCTCTAACATCTACTATTCTGTGGTAGGATCTCGTGTTTTGGTATGAATGTCTGTTAGTACAGGTTAGCACATGCTCATCTAATAATTTTTCACAGCTAAAGCCAAATCCACAACTATCACAGGTAAAACTTCGGCCAAAGCGCCGTGACACACGTTCTTTTGGAGTGGATAATTTGGACACAGAGCTTTTTTTACATACATCAAATAGTGGTTCAGGAAAATTACCCAATTGTAAAGACTCTTCATCAGGCTCTCTGTTATGTGGTGTATTTACTGTTGAACTTGGCTCTGCACACCACCTATTGGATTCACTGCCATTTCTAGCCACAGTATCTTCATACATTCTTACTCCAAATATCATTTTGCTGTTCTGTTTGCTGGAAGCAGAAGATGAACATTTTGAACTAGAACAATCTGCATCCTGTATGTCTTCTAAGCAGTCGGGAACGTTGTACAGCTGTAGGTAATTCATTGCCACTTTAAACTGCTCAAAACTGGAGGGAGCTGTCATAATTTTCCCTAAATACATAAATTGCAAAATGAGATCAAAACACTCAGCACTAATTTTCATGTTGCTGAGATTCAGTTGTGCAGTACTATGCTGATGGTTCATGAAAAACATTCTAAAATAGGAGCTACAAGCAGCTAGCACAGCTTTGTGCGCTTGAAAGTAAATGTCATCAATTGCAATACAACAGTCACAGAGAAAGCCCCATTCCCTTTGGTTGTTTAGCTGCTGAAGGACGTAGCTGCTGTGGCTGGGCTTTGCCATCTTCTATTGATTAGAGACCTATGTAAAACAAAAATATTACAGTCAGACAAGATATCAGAAAAGTACTTCAACAAAAGAATAATTTTGATCACGGCTTGTGACTTTGCTATTGCAATCAAGGTATGAATAGTCTTCCACTCCAATGTAGAAAAAGTCAGTAATATATACCTGAATCATTTTTTAAACTCAAAGATGCCCAGCCATTTATTCAAACTACTCATTTTGATTTTAAGAAATACAAGCAAAGGTAACACAAGCAAAAAAAACATAATTTTTGTTTCATTACAACTCTATGTGGAAAAATGTATATTAAATTTGAAAGGAAAAAAGATGCAAGTTTAAAAGTATATAGACAATGAAAGTAAATAAAATAGCAACTTAAATTGAATATTAAAAACTTCTTAGATGATAGAGATAAAGGAATTATTGCTCATTTTTATTTTTTTAAAGATTTTATTCATTTATTTTTTAGAGAAAGGGGAAGGAGAAAGAGAGGGAGAGAAACATCAATATGTGGTTGCCTCTCACACATCCCCTACTGGGGACCTGGCCTGCAACCCAGGCATGTGCCCTGACTGAGAATCCAATCAGCGACCCTTTGGTTCACCGCCCGCGCTGGGTCCACTGATCTACACCAGCCAGGGCTATTTTTTTATTTTTTAAGATTTTATTTATTTATTTTAGGTGGAGGGGAAGGGAGAAAGGGACATCAATATGTGGTTGCCTCTCACATGCCCCCTACTGGAGACCTGGCCTGGACAACAACCTAGGCATGCGCCCTGACTGGGAATTGAACTGGCGAACCTCTGGTTGGCAGGCCAGCACTCAATCCACTGAGCCACACCAGCCAGGGCAGGAATTATTGCTCATTTTTAAATGTGATAAGGACATTTCCATTTTGTTAAAAAAACAGTCCTGATCTTTTAGATATACATACTGATATATTTACAGATGAAATGATGTATCTAAAATATGCTTGAAAATAATACAGTGGTTTGGGTGTGAGGCTATAGATGATACAAGATTGGTCATGTGCTGATAACTACTGAAGCTGGGAGACAGGTATATTTCTATTTTTATATGTTTGAAAATTTCCTTAGAAAATTTTTATTTTTAAATTTATTTTTATTAAATCAAATAGAAATGGCACCAAGCAAATAGGTTTGATCACTGCTTTCTTCTTCCTTATATAGGAGCAGTAATTCTGTAGAGTCAGAATATAGCTGTCTTTTATGCTCATCATATACTTTACTGTATAAAGAAAAAGTGGATCTATTTGGGAAGGTGTTTATCCATAGATTATAAATTTTTCTTAATTTTCGGATTGTTTTTTAAAAAAGTACACAAAAGTAACACATGCTCACTGCAAAAAAATCAAACATAAAAATATACAGAATAAAAACACACCTTAGGCTGCATACCTCTTCAAATACTCTGGATTGTATATCTTCAGATCAGTTTCTACGGATACATACAAAGTCAACAAATATTGAGTACCTACTATGTGCCAGGCACATAGTTTTGCTTTTGCTGTGTATTTGTTTTTTAAACCTAAATGGTATAATACATTACTTTCTGCAACTAGTTTTTTTCCCACTTAACAACATATGGTAAACATTGTAAGTATTTTTATTTTTTAAAATGTTTATTCATTTTAGAGAGGGGAAGGGACAGAGAAAGAGAGGGAGAGAAACATCAATGTGTGGCTGCCTCTTGCATGCCCCCTACTGGGGACCTGGCCCACAACCCAGGCCTGTTTCCTAGACTGGGAATCAAACTGGCGGCCCTTTGGCTCACAGGCCAGCATTCAATCCACTGAGCCACACCAGCCAAGGCCACTATGAGTATTTTTAAAGTAGGACGTTGACTTTGGATAAAAAAGACAGGAAAGGAAAACACTAAAAGCACTAGAAGTGCTTATCTATCATATTACACAGCTAAAATAAGATCCAATTTTGGTCTCAATTTTTAATCTGTATACATAAAACATCTGAAAAAATGTTTTCTACCAAAAAACAAGTTCCTACGTAATTTGAACATAAAAAGAACATTTAACAAGCTGTTCAGAGAAATAAAATGTTCACTCTTCAGTTTCCAAACTTTTCAATCCTTTTAACAATTAAGACAGTCTCTAAGTTTACTTACTTCACTTGCTTTTTTATCTGTCACAAATCACATGGATTACATACTCCTTCCCTTTTCCCTGCTACCTAAAGAGTCATCCTGCCTCCTTTTTCCTGTCTACAGATAGAGTTGCACAGCCAGGGATGCATATGAAACTATTGTTGAAATGCACTGGTGAAATGAAGGTGGTTTATAATGAGTAGTGCCTTCTTGAAATTGCAACCACTGTGCCTTTTCCATAAGCTAGATCAGGTATTTCAAGTAGGTACAATATTTCAACCTTCTGTGACTCAGATATCTATGCCAGAACTATGAGGAATCATGTTCAGTATGTACCTAAATATAAAAAGCAATTTGTATACACAGATTTTCATCAATGCATCATTTGAAGTGCCTGGTAATAAGGGAATTGTTAGTGAACCAAGATGAATCCACATCCTAAAATTCACTGTCATGTAATCTTTAAAAACTATATTTATGAATGAAAACTGTAGGAGAAAATGAGAAAAGTTTGACCCCAAGCCAATTTTATGTAGGATGAGATTTCTAGGTCTCCATGCATTTTTGTAGGATTCAGAGACTTTTAATGAATAATAAATCAAAGAGAAAGCAGCAGAGGGATGGCTATTATCTCAAAAAAATTTTCTAGTATTAAGAGTTGCTTAAAAATGAAACAAACTCATCCAAAGGATAAAGAATGCACTGTGTGGAAGCAAGGACAAATGTTGTTGAGGACAGTATGGTACAGTGAAGAGAGCACAGGCTTTGGATGTGACAGATCTGAGTTGCAATCTAGCATTTGCTGCCTGGGGTTTATTCTCGCTGACCCCAAGTTTCCTGAACTTTCAAGGTGGGATAGTAATAACTCAAATAATATATCAAACATGAGGATTCACAGAAGCAATGTATACAATGTACAGTGCTTGGCCTGTAATAATGGAAGTTACTGTGGCAACTCTGTGGTTGTGAAGCTTACATTAACTATCAGGAGTTAAGTTTGACTAGATAGGCTTAGTTTCCTTTGAAACAGAAGTCCAGCAGCACAAAAGTCAGCAGTTAAACTGTAAAAACTTTCGAGTTTTAAATGTCCTGTGCTTGAAATAATGACAGGAAGTGCTTAAAGGTCCCAAGGACCCTTCGAATTTAAATGTAAAGCAGTTTTATGGTCAGCAACCAAAATTAATGCAACTACTGATTAATGCAATTAATGCAACATAGAAGACCAAGAGTAACAGGCACATCTGTAGGTATAGTTGCAATCAATTAAATCAGTGAAAATGCATACGTTCTGTGTTAACACAAACAAAATGCTAAAACAGTAAGAGCATCGACAGCACTTTAATGTACACTTGTTAATTTAACAAATATTTATTGAATATTTTGGTGTCCCAGACACTGTATAAAGCACTGAGTCAGCAATAGCACAGGTATTTATAATCTCAAGGATACATTATGATGCACAAGAATTTTGACTTTTCTAGATTAGTGACTTCATTCAACATGTATTCTCAGTAAAGTGCCTACTCTGTGGAAGAAGACATTGTGCTGTGGTGGAAAGAACAAGGGGTCTGGGTCAGACAGGCCTGGGTATGACTCTCACTGCCTCCGTATGTCTATTTCAATCTTCTTCTCATTGAGCCGGAAGCTGAACAAATACTGTGTCTAAAATGAATGCTAATACTACAGCTTTGAGGCTGACCTAGAACTGTAGTTTCATCAATGTTATTATGCAAATGTCCAAGTTCTGAGTAAAAATAATTTTAGGTAGACTGACTTTTAATAGCAATCATTCACACATTAGTACCAGCAACTCTGTTCATGTTACACCTCATTCAGAACAAGCTTTAAGAATGCTTAACACCAAAAAAGAAGGGATACTGGAGGGAGTTCAGGATGAGGGATCTAAATTGCTGTAAGACTTTTAGCTTGTTATCTCTTGAGAATAATTTCTGCTTTAAAATTTTATTAATTACCCTGGCTGGTGTAGCTCAGTGGATCGAGCATGGGCTGTGAACCAAAGGGTTGCTGGTTCCATTCCCAGTTAGGGCACATGCCTGAGTTGCAGGCCAGGTCCCCAGTGGGGACCTCATCAAAGGCAACCACACACTGATGTTTCTCTCCCTTTCTTTCTCCCTCCCTTCCCCTCTCTCTAGAAATAAATAAATAAACTCTTAAAAAATACTAATAATAAAATAAAATTTTATTAATTAAACAATAAATTTCACTCAAATTCCCAAAGAAGTTTGCTTTTTTCAAGATTTTGATATTCTTAATAATGCTACCAAAAAAATAAACTTTGTTACAGTAAAACTTGTAAACAGTTTTGAATAAAAGGATTATTGTATTTCAGTTGTTCTTGTTTTTATAACTGAAATTGGTGGTTGCTTTTGTTTGTATCACTAGCTTCATCACTGGTAGGACAAATTTATAACAGCTAGAAGCCAAGGATATGGGACTGAGAGCAGAAACTTCAAATGAGATCTAAAGCCAAAGAGGTCACCTAAGGATAGGACACCCAGTGTGCATGCAATTCTCCAGGAAGGATAAGAAGTTAGGTGATGCAAAAATTTTATACTGGATTTTTTAAAAATTTAGTTTGAGAAAGTCTACCAGCTCATCTCAAATTTAAAAACAGCCACCAAGCACATTACACAATTTAGATATTCACAAACTTTCACAACATAAAGAGATCTAATCCAAATTCTTATTTCATAGAAGGGCAAAGATCTATGGCTGCTGAATAATGTATCAAGGGTATAGTTAACTGGTAAAGTACATACTAGGACTTCTGACCACCCAGATGGAAACTAGCCACTGTACAGTAGTTACTACACATTACTTTGTACTAGGCAGTGTGCCCTTCTCAAAGAATACAAGGACGGTGCATGAGACCTTAACACAGGGCTTACTGGCCAGGTGCTCTTGCACTTGTGACTACTTCCATCTGAACTCTATCTGTAATATGATTTTACTCGTATATTTGCACTCAGTCTTATCCAGTAGGTATGTTCCCTAAATTATATTGCGTAAGCTATTTCAGTAAATTCTCACTGACATAGTTAAGATTTCAGATATACTTTTACTTCATTGCTAAATCTCTTAAATTAGGGAAAAAAAGTTTTGCTCGATGTCCTTTTGACCTACCCTTAATCAAATGATAATTTAAGGGTCTATAAATAAGCATGTAAAGTGGATGAATTGCTCCGGCTGGTGTGGCTCAGTAGATTGAGTGCCGGCCTGTAAATTAAGGGGAGGCTGGTTCAATTCCTAGTCAGGGCACATGCCTGGGTTGTGAGTAAGTACATGCCCAGTAAGGGGTGCGAGAGAGGCAATCACACATTGATGTTTCTCTCCCTCTCTCCCTCCCTTCACCTCTCTCTAGGTATGAATAAATAAAATCTTTTTTAAAAATGAAGTGGATGAAGAAGTAACTTAAAAGAAATGATCTGCCTGTCTATAGGGCAAATAATCTCTCTCTAATTTGTGTCAGACTTGCATTACCAAGGAGGCCCCTGAGGACAATTTGCGCAGCCTCAGTGAGTCTACAGCAGAGCCTAGCATCACACTCAATGAGCATGCTGGTCTCTGGACTACTAAAAATTACCTCTGGACCTTTAAAAAAATATATGTGTGTGTGTGTGTATTCATTTCCTTGTATGTATTTCTTATTGAATGTATACACATGAATTTGAAAGCTATAAATTAGCTTTTTAAGAAGCCTGAAATGTAATGAAAGGATTCTCTCATGTTTATAATTCAGAGTATCAGAATATATTGAACAGCTACATTATTACTTAATGCTGCATAGAACACTGAAGTAGAGGGTGAAGAAGGATGGTATACAATAGAGCTGATTGCTTGTAAGGGATTAAATTTTAAACCAAAAAACAATCAGAATAATTAAGTACTAAACTATACTGAATAAAGTTCAGGAAGAGTTTCGAAAGAAAAAAGCATGAATTATACTAGAACAGTAGGTTTTAGGAAGGATGTAGAATTTAAGTGAAGGCTTGATGAATGAGTAGAATAAAGAAAAAGAGAAAGAGAGGTAGAGGGGGATAAAGGGAAGAAAAAAATAGGACAACTGTAATAGCATAATCAATAAAATATACTTTGAAAAAAAGAAAAAGAGAAAGCAGAGGGGAAAGCATTTCAGCAATCTGTATATGTCTATGTGAATAACTGGGGAGAAGTACACAGCAGCACAAAGCTTGAAATGGGGAGGGAAGGTAGATTTGTTTTACTGGCCTTACTATCGATGTATCAGGCTCTAGTCTAAGAAAATGTGTGTGCATATCATATATGTATTATATACAGTATGTATGCATATAAATATGTATAAAATTATATCATTTAATCCTTGTAACAAACCCTACAAAGGAGGTAATGTTTTAAGACCCATTTTTCAAATAAGAAAACAGGCGCACAATGTCATATAACCTTCCTAAGGCTACAGAGGACTTTGTAAGATTAGAAAACACCCAATATGACTCTTTAGCCTGAGATAATGGCCTTAACAATTTTGCCACCTATAAAAATAAAGTCACCTCAGTAAAATTCTTTCCTAGAATACCATTTTCCAGGGTATACAATCCAATTTCTAAATTTTAATTTAATTAAATTCTTTAGGTTTTTCCCTAGAATTTCCAGGAAGAACCAGTTGTAGAGGCTCCCAAAGATAAAAGGTTTTACTTCAAAGCACTTAAAATGACAGGCACTGTCAAGTTTAGAAAAATGTATTCACTTTTTAGAGCAGACATTCTGACTGGTTATTAGACTGTACCCTCAGTACTTAATACAGGAAGCTCTATTTGTAAAAACAATTTATTTATTGATTTTAGAGGAAGGGAGAGAGACAGAGAGAGAAACATTGAAACACTGATTTGTTGTTCCACTTATTTATGTATTCATTGGTTGATTCTCATATGTGCCCTGACCAGGATTCAACCTACAGCCTTGGTGTATCAGAAGGAAGCTCTAACCCAGCCCAGGCAATACAGGAAGTTCTGAAATTATAATTGAGTTATGTTCTAAAACTTTATTTTAAGTTAGTTACTTGGATCTTGAAATACATATTTCCATAGAAACAAGGCTATAAATGGTGGTTGAGTTCTATGCTCACATGCTAAAATCTTTAAAAACCCTAATGTGCTGTTGTATTATTTATATCATTAGCACTAACAGAGGTACTGTACAGTAGTGCCTAACTGAACTCTCAAGGACAGGGACAAATGAGGCTTGATGGCCTTTGTGTTTGTTACCTGTGCCTAGCACACTCTTCCCACATGGCTGGCTCTTAATGCATGCTTGTTAAGTGAAAGTATTAATTAAGAGCCCAGGAAGCAGACACCAATGGATATGAATACCAGCTCTACCACTAAATATCTTTCCCTTCTAAGCCTACTTTTCTCATCTATAAAATATGGATAATCATACTTCTCATAGGACTCTTTGTATAAATTAGAGATGACAAAAAATTGTTTTCAATCCAAATATAATATAATTTTCTTAAATATTAATGTCATCATTGTGAACACAGTTCACAGAATTTTATGAAGAGATCAAAAGTTCAACTTGCTGCTTTATGGATGAGAAAACACTGAGGTGCTAAGAGGTTAAGTGGTATGTTTAAAGTCACATCTAATTTTGGTGGCTGGCAGGATAGGACCTTGGACTCCTTAATCCTGGTCTAGTGCTCTTCCTACTATTCTAACTGCAGCTCCCAAGTACAGCACACTTGGCTGCCTGCTTTCTCCTCTGCATCAATTATGTTTTATTGAAATATAGGAGCTATTCAAATTTTCAAGGGTTGTTCACAACTACAAAATGGCCTGAGACTGTTATGCTTTTGGAGATTGTGGTTTGTCAGGTCAGTATTTTTCTGTCTCCGTGTGTGTCAAGCCAACAGCTGTCACTTCTAAGAGGTGTGCTAAACTCTTGCTGCCACCATTTCAATCTGTTATGGATTATAAAATGAAGACAAAAACTCATTAAAACTGAATCTACATAAATAATTTTTCTGAGAGGACATAGGAAAGTGTTCTATGAGTAAGATAAAGTTTTAATTCCTGCACTTGGTTTCATCTATTTTAATTGCAGATAAGCAACAAATTGCCTTAGTCTTTTGCTTCAGCCCAGGGCACCTGATTACTTGTGAGGTGTTTCTGTAGTTCAGCTGCATTATGGGTCTAGAAAATTAATTAATCCACACAGAAAGAAAAGGAAACATAGAGACTTCAGGAATATTCCACTCTCCTTCCAGGAGAGGAGGAAGAAAAGTATTTAATCCAAGTTTTTATATTTTGATCTGTTCATTCTAAAGACACATGGCATCTTCTGACCACCAGAGGGCATTGTGTGAACAGTAAGCTTCTCAGCAAAAAGCAGCTTTACCAAAAGTCCCTTTTTGCATGTGGCATTCGTATTCTCAAAGTTCACTTTGTGGAACTTCTATCTATTCCAAAGTACTCACTCTGCGACTTTGGGACTCACCTAAAACTGCTCCTCCACCAGTACTCTCTATCCTAGCTGGCACCACTATGCACTAATCACCCAGACTACTTAGAAGTCACCTGGGACTCCTTCCTCATAATTAAGTCTTGCCGATTTTTCTCATTAAATACTTCTCAGATCTGTCTCTTTTCCATCCCTACCTTCCCTGAACTCCTAAGGCTTCTATCATCACTTCTGAGTTATTACAACAGGCTCCTTAACTGGTCCCTCATGCTCAGAGGACTCAAGAAGAAAACCAGACCCTATCATTCTTTTGCTTAAATCCTCTATGGTTCCCTTCACATACCCTCAGGCTAAAGTACAAACTCCTTAGCAAGGCATACAAAGCCCTCCGAGCCCACCTATCTAGTCTTGTTTGGCTACTTCCTGCATCAAACTTCTTGTTCGAGCATAAAAGACAAACATAAAACTGCTTCTCTCCCCAGCCTCCCCCCATTACTTCATATATATATATTTTTACATCCATTTTTAGTCATGGTGATTAGTTCTGTCTGAATCTCCCATGTCATTTAATGATCAGTTTATCACTTCCTTCAGAAAGCCTTCTATAACACCTCCTTCTCCCACTTTTAGGTTTTGGTATTACTCTTTATCATCTCATTTTGTACTTATCACACTTATTTTGATCATCAGAGCAACAACATAAAGTGGGTGTCAAAGCCTGGGTTCAAATTCTGGCTCCACCACTTGTTAGGTGTGACCCTAAGCAGGTTGCTTCACCAACTTGTGCCTCAATTCTCATCTGAAAGTGGGGATGTTAATCTTTAGACTTACTGTAAGGCAGTGTCTGTCAGAGTTAAAAATGTTAAATAAGAATCAGCTACCACAATTTTCTCTGTGTTGGTCTCCCCTCTAGATTATGAGCAACTTGAAGGCAAGGACTTGAGCTTTGTTTCTCAGCAACATAATATGTATTCAGTAAAAGCTGCTGAATGAATAACTGGTGAGGCAGCTCAATGA
>VMDR010031181.1:0-12128 GCA_007922815.1 Macrotus californicus | reverse complement strand
TTTTTTTTTTAATTTAGGAGTAAAAAAGTAAAACATTCATATGAAGCTATAATTTTGTTCTTTTTATGTGATATACTGAGTGATAAAAAATAACTGTGTAGATGTCCCTTCATCTGAATGTTTTATTCTTAACATGTTATTGAGCAGACAAAAATGGTTTTAAGCATTTTATTTACTCTCTATATATTCACAAAATTATGCACTTTTAAACAAGTGTTTACCTTCCATTTCAAAAATAGTAAACTTTTCTCTCCAAGGCCAGGCGTTTTGTTGGAAGAGAATCTCTAAAACGAAAAAAGTCTGTCTACTTTGACTTACTCCTTGTAATTGCAGAAGTGCTTTAAGTAGACTCTTCAGGCTGATGTAATGCTGCATCTCATTGTCTCTGCTGGCCCCTTGATCTTTCAGAAGTGGGTGATTTCACGTTCCAAGAACAATTTAGATATTTTTATTTGGCATTTAAAAATGGGATCTTGTTTAATCACTTGAGTTAAACTATTTTTGTTTTATTTTCTAAAAGGTATTTCTACTGAGAGAGATGGGACTATATAAATGCCAAGAAGGTTTTGCACTTCATTTGACTAAATTATTTGATAATGTTTATGCTTTGTTAATATCAACTTTTAATTGTAATGGAAATCTCTTCAGCTTTTGCTCACTGAAATTGTAATTTTCACATCAGTAATTATTTTCATATCTTGATGAAAGTAATTTATAGTTGAAAGATGCATTTCAGTTTAGTTTTTAGAATATGAAGACTCAGTTTTAAACATGAAAGTCAACTTGGAACTAAAGTGAGACAGTACTATTTGTAGACATTTAGTAATTCTTTAACCGGCTGCCAGCAAAACCTGACACGAGTAAAATTTCCTAATAGTAAACCTACTTTGTTTTATATATCACTCCCTTGTTTAAGAACCTAAATTAACTTCCTATTATATACCAGATGGGGTCTCCTCGTAGGTATTGAAAGCTACTTCATCATTTGGTTCCTTTCATCCTAACCAGCTCTCTCTCTCATCCCCATTTCTATCTGCACATTACAATCAGCTTCATACTCCCCACACATACTTTGTGCATTCCTGTTTTTAAATTTCTCTAGCTTTCTCTGATAACAACGTGGCATTCATCATCACCTCACACGTACTCTTACAAAGCCAGAATGAGTCATTGTTAAAGCCTTTATCAACCTCTAAAACAATGTTTTTGTGAGGGCGGGGGCAGGGATACATGCATGAGGATTCATATCTGGTAACAAATATTATGTGGGTGGGAGGTTTGTGCAGATTGAGAAAGGACCCCAGTATTTGGGGCATCTATTTATTATTCCTACTATTGAGAACTGCAGCACTAAATAACCCTGCTTCTTTCATCTTCATGCATTAACAGTCTACTGTGTTGTATCCCTCTTTGTGTTATGGTGTCAGGTCATTTGCATGTTATGAACTCTACTCTCTTTGGTTATTTGTCTTTTTATGCAGTGGCTGGTGTTCTGCACTGTAGAAGGCTCTTTAGTAACATGTTTTACATATTAAAAAAAGAGATTACAGAAAAGTACTTTTAAATGTTGCTAATCAAAGTGAAGATAAATTTCTATCATTTATGAATTTTTTAGTTTCTTTTTTTTTTAATCTTCACCCAAGGACAGGGTCCCCAACCTCCCTTCTCCCTGTCCACAGACACAGCTCACATTACCACCTGAGCTGTGCCTCTTGTCTCCCCCTACCCCCATCTGTGGAAAAATTGTCTTCCACGAAACCAGTCCCTGGTGCTAAAAATGGTTGGGGACCAATTCCTGAGGATTTGTTTATTGATTTTAGAGAGAGAAGAAGGGGTTGGGGGGAGGCAGAGAAGGAGGGGAAGAGAGAGAGAGAGAGAAATACCAGTTGGTTGCCTCCCAACCTGGGATCGAACCCAGACGCTTTTGGTGTACAGGACTGTGGTCCAACCAGCTGAGCCACCAGTCAGGGCAGTTGTTTTTCCTTATCCACCATTTAAGAGTAATGCTTCAGACTTCGTTACTTAGTTTTCATTTCAGGTTTAAGAACTTGAATTCTAAATACAGTTGACTCTTTAATAACATGGGGTTGGGGGCTCCAACTGTTGACTCAGTTGAAAAGTCCAGGTGTAACTTATAACTGTCCCAAAAATTTAACTAGGACCCTCCCTCCATGGATACCAAAATCTGTAGATGCTTAAATTTGATATATAAAATGGCGCAGAGTAACACATACAGTTGTTCCTCTGCATTTGTGGATTCCAGGCTCTGAATCTATTTTGATACATGGTTGGTTGAATATGTGGGTACAGAACTCTGGGATATGGAAGGTTGCCTATATGAAGGGGGACCCCCAGAAAGCTGAATTATCTCCTGGAGGGCAGGCCCCTTTATAGTACAGAGGTCCCCCTGCTGTACTAGTACAGGGGTTCCCCCACTACGTGAGTGTTCTAGCAGCCCACCTATGTCAGTGCACCAGCTGACATTGTTGTGACAGACGGCGTTCGGCTTCAGTCAGTTTTTTTGGAAGACTCTGTGCATTTGCCCATTTCATAATGGGTGATTTATGAGCGCACCTGCCCACACTTCGCAGAATGCTCAGCAGTTTTTGACCAAAAACGGCATAATCTCCATGCCCCGCCCTCCCTATTCACCCGATTCCACCCCAAGTGACTTCTTTTTTGTTTGTTTCTTCCCTGGATGAAAAAAATCTCAAAGAAAAATGTGTTGCCGATATGGAAGAGGTGAAACAAGAACAGCACAAGCACTAAAAAGCATCCAAATTAATGAGTCCAAAAACTGTTGTGAGCCATGGAAAAAAGTGTATCAGTGGGTGTGTTGCATCAGATGGAGAGCACTTTGCAGATGATTGAAGTTTAAACATATAGGAATAAATACACAATCTTTTATAAATAAATTCTGGGGTTTGGGGGCCCCCCTCCTATATTTATTGAAAAAAATTGCTTATAGGTAGACCCATGCAGTTCAAACCTGTTGTTCAAAGGACAACTGTGGTGAATTTTTTGGAGGAAAATTAGCAATGTGTTGATAACTTTTAAGATGTAGAAGGATATCATTATAAAAGCAAAGAGAAAAAAGCTACTTCTATCATTTCCTAAAAATATTAAGAATTTGGATTGATACTATTTTTGTACCACTGAATGTGCAATGTCATTGTTCTTAGCATAGTACTCTTTCGATAATTTTTAGAAAGATTTTGAATCTCCATAGTCTTCTACTCCATGTAAATGGCATAGGTGAAGTATGAAGACAGCCATTGCCTTCAAAACCATTTTGAAAAATTATGCCCAAACTATTTCAGTACAGAGAAATCCTGAACACAGGCCTTTTGGAGGTCTGCTGTGCCCGCTAGTCATCATCATTATCCATGTTGCATTGTATTTTAGTTAGGCATTCTGTGATTCAAAAAACAAAACTTTTACCCAATGTTGTTTAGTCCTGTACTTTGGCATCAAAGTTCACATAGTTTTATCATTTTGTCTCAGAGCCATACTTGCAACAAAAGCACTTTATTTCAGCTCAACAAAAATATATTAGGTCTGTACTTTGTTTACCAAATATTCTGCTAGTTTATAGAAATTGGAGAGCATTATGCTAATGAAATAAGCCAGGCGGTGAAAGACAAATACCATATGATCTCACCTTTAAGTGAAACCTAATCAACAAAACAAGCAAGCAAAATATAACCAGAGACATTGAAATAAAGAACTGACGGTAACAGGAGGGGAGGTGGGAGGGGATGATGAGGGAAATAGGGGAAGGGTTTTCAGGAACAACTATAAAGGACCCGGGACAAAACCACAGGGGGTATGGAATCAGGGGAGGGGGATGAGGGTGGCTGGGGTGGGGGGGAGAGGTGGAAGGGAAAGGCAGAAAACTGTACTTGAACAGTAATAAAATTTTTTAAAAATATATGATGTTTTTATTGAGAAGCTGAGAGTCTAGTGAATGAGATGGACCTGTGAACAAGAGAATTGCAACACAGTGTATAAAACGCTGATAGATATGTTATTAGAGTAGCATCACTTAGTACTTTGAGGATTCATGGAAGGCTTCCTGTGGAATGAAGCTGACTCTTAAAAGCTGATCATAGCTTCACAGGTTGTAGGATGGGAGGCTTAAATTTATACTGCTTTATTGTTTTTGTTTTAGAAAAGTTATAAAGGAAATACTTGTAGAATTAAAAAATACAAAAACAACTTAAGATTATTTTACTAGTTTTCACTACATGGAAGTTCTGTATTAGGTGTGATGTGATAGTGATTTAGATTCATACATCAACAGGGATATGGTTAAAGAATTTTTTTAACTCAGATAATTAAAACCTGATAAACCTGAGTGAAATGCATAGTTATTATTAAATGCACTTTCTATAATAGTTCTTGAACAGTGTTACTGGCAAGTCTAGCTTATGCAATTCCTGATATTGAGATAACTGAGGTAGTCAGTTTAACAATCTGTAATACTTACAAGTAAAAACAACTTCAGTGTCCATCCTCTCAACAAGTACTTTTGAACATTTGCAGAATGCCATGAACTTTTGTAGGCACTTGAAATATACCTGTGAAACAAAATTGACACCTTTTGTAATTATTTTGGGGGGGTGGGGGGAAGACAACATAATAAATAATTACATAGTATGTTAGTAGATGATATGCAGTGGACAATCAGAGCAGAGTAGGAGGGACCAGGAGTGATGATATGAAGTAGTTTAATAGAGTGCAGAAGACAGTATTGGGCTGCACATTAGAGACTTTGGGGAGTTGTTGACTTGTACGTGATATTTAAAGTCAGGAAGACAAGGTGAAATCACTAAGGTAACGATATAAGATGAAGATGGTGACAAGTACCAAGGACAGAATCCTGGTCCACTCTTCAGCTGGAAAGTAGAGGAAGAACCAGCAGAGGAGACTCAGGTAGGAAAACCAAGTATGGATCCTGATAGTCATACAAAGAAAGTATATCAAAGAGAAAGAAGGAATTGTTGAAAGGTGGTGATGATAGGCCAAGGAGTTGTCTCCTGGAGGGCGGGCCCCTGGTAGTACCGGCTTCAGATGCTGCTGCTATGCTGAGTCAGAGGAGCACTGAGATTTAGCACCGTGGCAGTTGTTAGTGACTTTTACAAGAATGACATTGGTTGGAGTAATTGCAGCAGGAGCCTGCTTAAAGTGGGTTTAAGAAAAAACAAGGAGTATTTAGAGATAGGAGGAATTGACAAGTGTTTAATTAGGGTGACCCTATGCCCACATTTTTCTGCAACTCTCCTGGTGGTATTCACAACTTGGTCCCAGCATAATTTTTGTGCTTCCTCATTTCGTTCTCAGATGGGGTCTCATTTGAGTAACAAATTTATATGTTCACTGTCATTATTCTTTTATCACACCCAGATTTGACCAATTATATCCCTTCAAAGGTAGCTGATATGACTGAGAGACCCTCATTAGTCCTTCCTTTTCTGTCATAACAAAATATTGCGGGGCTTATACTTTTCCTACCTCAGATCTGTAATCAGCCATTTTTTTTCTAAGACGTTCTCTCTCATTTCAGTGGTATTTAGCAAGCAAGAGTTGAAATTTTAATAGGTTTTGATTGAGGGGGAAGGGGAATAAGAAAGGTAGGTGGCCAGTTAGAGAAAGGCATTTCACAGGTAAAATTTTTTAAAGCAGATAGTCTACCAAAGATACTGAGGTTGGAAAATAGAAAATTTACTCATGGGACTCTATGTAAAACTGAATGGATGGCATGTGAGAACCCCTAGAAGAAGTATATCGTAACATTAGAGCAAAAAGATGCATTGAAGCCAGGTAATGAAAGGTTTTGAATGTCAGACAGAAAGCGTTTGATTTCATTCTTTATTTAGGACCATGACATCTTGTAGGCCTTGGTGTTACTGGTCCTGGAAGCAGGAAAACTAGTTAGGCTGTTACAGTCCACACAATCCATAATGAAGTCCTGAGCCTATGGGTAGGATAACGGCAATCCAAAGGAGGGAACCAAATTCAACAGACATTACAGCAGAGAAAGCAGAAAGGGGGATGGGAGCATAACAAGCATGACAAAGAGGTCTGCGGTGTCAGATGCCTGAGCTGTCTACCCTGAGCAGCAAAGGCTGCAGATGCCATTAATGTCAATAGAGAACAGGAATAAGTGAAGGAAGAAGACCAAGATATTTTTTGGGGGGGGGGGGAATTCCTTGGTGATGTGATGAGAGAGTATATAACCTATTGAATTCCATCTGGTAGAGTTGTATTTAAGAAACAGTAGAAGAATATTTAGGAAATAACGTTTTTATTGTCACTGAAGGAAGCCATAATGAGATTCCCATCTGAGGAAAAGCATGAAGATTTGGATGTCAATAGCTCTCTCATAAGTTATTTCAGATTCTTTGTTTCAGAGAAGTTCATTTCTTGTCTCATTTTTAAATTGACAAAAAAAAAAAGCAAGCCCTCCAAGAATCCAGACTTTTCCTGGCACTTTATAATTCTTTGTATTGGGAATTAACCCCTCATAATATAAATACAATATTTCAGTTTTAATCACCTTTTGGAAAATACAAACACGTTTTATATTTTATTCAGTTAAAAGCCCAACCTTGAGCCCTGGCTGGTGTGGCTCAGTGGATTGAGCACGGGCCTGTAGACCAAAGCATCGCCGGTTCGATACCCAGTCAGGGCACATGCTTGGGATACAGGCCAAGTCTCCAGTATGGGGTATGCTAGAGGCAACCATACATTGATATTTCACTCCCTTTCTTTCTCCTTCCCTTCCCCTCTCTCTAAAAATAATAAATAAATAAAATCTTAAAAAAAAAAAAATAAAGCCCAGCCTCTTAGAATTTAAAATGTCTACATGGTCACTGCGTCCAACTTACTTTTTGTCGTGACACAATGTCCTTCCCCGTAACCCAGTTTGGTTGCGAACGTACTTTTCCCCACTGAAGCAGAGACAACAAACGCTGCGGTGATAGAGTGATGAGTCGGTGTGCAGTATTCCTCCCCCCATCCACAGTTTCTCTCCCTGCAGCTTCTGTTATATGCAGGCACTTGCAGTCCCAAAACATTAAGTGGAAAATTGCAGAAATAAACAATTGAGAAGTTTTAAGTTGTGCACCCTTATGAGTAGCGTGGTGAAATTCCACATTGTCCTGTTGTGTCCCGCCCATGACGTGAATCATCTCTTTGTCCATTGTATCCACCTTGTATATGTTGCCTGCCTGTTAGTCACTTAGTAGCTATCTGGATTATCAGATCTACTGTCCTGGTAGCACAGTGCTTGTGTTGACGTCACCCTTACTTTACTGACTGGTGGCCCCAAAGTGAAGAGTGGTGATGCTGCCAGTTAAGTACAGTAAGATATTTTGAGAGAGAGACAATATTTACATAACTTTTATTACAGTATATTATAATTGTTCTATTTTATCATTGTCGTACTCCAGTTATTAATTCTTACTGTGCCTTATATATATAAATTAACCTTTATCATGGGTGTGTATATATGTGTAAGAAGAAACACAGTTTATATGTATGATTTCGGTACTTTAGGTATTTGTAGATCATTCATTTGAAATAATAACTTCATTGGATAAGAGAGACTACTGTATTTGATTGTTCAAACAAAAGCCTTTGGAGAGAAGAAAGACAAGGAGATGGCGAAATAACCGAAATTGGGATTATGTAATTCCAATTAAATATGTACTGTTTTGAAAACAGGCAAAGCGTTAGAGTCCAGCAGTGTAGAGTAAGGGAACTGGAGTGTTCTGATGGATCTGGTGATTTGTGGATGACTACTTGTAATGTAGGGAATTTGAACAATGTTACTTTAATGCGATTAGGAAGAAATTAAAACAATTTGTAATTTATCATCACTACTGACAACAGGATATGGCAAAAAAAAAAAAAGGTGGGGATTCTAGTCCTAGCCCTCGTATAGTGCGTTGAGTGAGTCTCTTAAACACTTTCTTGGGTTACCATTTCCCCTTCCAAAACTGAATGAGTCAGGGGTTCCTAAGATTACCCTGACGCGTACCAGAAGGATTTACAGCACTTAAAAAAAATGAAGAAAAAGTTTATACTTACAGTAAGAGTTTACTACTGTTCAAGGAGAGAGATTAAAATCAGCAAAAGGAAAAGGCACACACAGGGAAGTCCTAAAGAAGCCAGGCATAGGCCTGGAGGTGTCCTCTCCCACTGGCAAGGTGTTGCCAGCCAGGGAAGCACATTTGAACCTTGGCTTCCAGGGTTTCTATTTGGTGCCAGTCATATAGGTGTGAATCACCCACATGACCGACCTCAACGACTCATTCTCCAGCCTCCCAGAAAAAAGAAGTGGTCACCAGAAATCACACTGTAAGCATAAGCTATCTTGATTAAATTAGAACCCTCCGGCCCAAGGGCTCAGAGGTCATTTCCTAGAAGCTGGCCAAGGACCAGTCTTGAAGATAGGCCTTTTCCGGTATGTGCAAAGTTTGAGCAACACAGGCCTGCTGAGTTCACTCTTCTGCACAAGTGTAGAATTACATGATACTGAAATTCCTTATAATTCTAATGTTTTGTGAGTGGATTAGTAACTTCATATGTACTGTAAAGAATTGAGTGCTTTTGTTTGTCTTTAAGATGGTTTGGATATTTCTATTTGAAAGGTTAAATTAAAAAAAAATTAGTACTGATGCTAGAAAATAAGAACTGGATTGAATGTGTAAAAATAAAATGTGTCTTAAACAAGTCAACACAGAGCCCCTACTCACTAATGAATAAGCTCCCAAGTGGAAAGATTAAGAATTTCCAGACTTGAGTCATTTTAAGGAAATCTAAGGAAACTACCTAATTAAGCCCAGTTTCAGAAGCTAAGTTCACTTAACATTTGATTAGCAATTACTGGTATTTTTAATTTCCTTTGCATTGGTGGTAAATTTAAACAATTTTAAGTGAAAAACCTTGGCACCATTTTTGTAAAATTGAGTAAAATGTTCATTTTACTTTTCTGCTTCAGTATGAGTCTCTCTTACACACTTATGAAAGTTGTTTAGTGCAGTATCGTATATCTAGTGTCTGTTAAATAACTCTGGTACCTTCATCTTCCCATTATTTATCCTTGATCCATCGTTTTCCGATTGAGAATGGTTTTATTTATGTTTCTACTTTCTTTTCTTTTTGTGGCCACTTTTCATATTTAAAATTTCTTTGATTTAAAAACGTTCAAATTTTTTTTAATAAATTGAAGTGTATCTAGGTGTTTTGTTTTTCTCCCAAGTCCATAATTATAACTTTGGTATAAAATTTGCAAATTACCATATAGAATAGTGCATTTTGTTCTGCATTTGAAATTACAGAATATTTGAACTGGCTATATTCAATTTAAAGTAGAGTAAAACCTTTCTAAAATTTGACATACTTCATCTGAAAAAAAAGTATTAGAATCGTATAAAAGAAACCTTCACGTTCCTTCCTGGTTAGTCATTTTACTTAGAATTACCCCCATGCACTAGAAATGGCACAGTGTAAAATTACCATATGAGTATTGAACTCTTTTCTTTCACATTTTTAGTTAATATCTTCTTAACTTTAAGTATGGTGCGGGAGGGAACCAAATGAATTTCAACACTGAGTACATATAAAATGTCCTTGGGATGGTTACATAGCTTTTATCTTAAAATGTTTATTACTGGGTCTAGAAATGGATCGTAGTTTTCCAAGTGGTGTGAAATCCTTTCTCAGAAAGAGCAAGGTATTAATTTTTAGCTCTCACTGCCTGGTTTATTAGCTAATGTGGTTTCCCAGCCATTCACAATATAGTATCTATGGTTCAATGAGTTCTTAAGTAGTGTTTTACCTTTTCCTATTATAAATAAAAGTTATAGTAATATAGAATGCTTTAGAGCAGTAAGTGCTGTACTTTGCAACGTCTAGTAGTCCTCATGGCTGTTTTTTCCAGTATTTGTTCTGTTCAATTTGCTCCTCTAAAGCAAAGCCACATTGGCAATTCATAATTCTTTAGCAAGTCTGAATCTGACTTTTCTATTGAAAAGAGACTCTACTCACCTCTTTAGATTTTCTCTTTTTTTACTCAGAAATAGGCATTTAAAATTTTTTACTCTGGTCCAATTTTGTTCAACAAATGTGACATTGTACTAGAAACTAACAGTAAAAGCTAAATAAGACACCATTCTTACCATTGAAGAACTTATACTCTAGGCTCTTCATTCCATTTTTCTATCAAGAAAATGGAAGATAAAGATTAATAAAAGCATGAATTACTCCCTGATTGCTTTTATGTGGTTGCTCGGGCCATATTCTTTTGACTGGGTGGTTTATTGCTGACCTTGTTCAATCTTGCTGCTTCTCATGCACTTGAAGGCAAACTGTTTGCAGCATGCTGGTTAGAGTGGACTACCACTCCTCAATAGTTAGCCAGAAAGCTGGAATTGTTAAAGCTCTTTAATGTTCAAGATGCTAAATACCATTTGTCTTTCAGAGTTCTCTACTTTACCTAAATTAGGGCATTTTGGAGTTTTATTCACAAAGCCTGCAGTCTTACTTGCTTTCCAGATCTCTTGTAGGAAACCTTCATTTATAATGAAGTGAGTATATGTATTGTCAGGTAAGGTACCACTGCCACAAATCCAGGAAATTACCCACCATCCGAGGCATTCTTTGAAAATTGGGAATTATTTAAGATCTTAAAAAAGTCATTTCCCAATATAGAAGATATAGAAGAAGTTTAAATGGCCTGTCTTGTAAATCCTGGTGAATTTTGCTGTAGTAAACATGATTGATCAGTTTGAAGGGTAATTGATGTATTCTTTAAATATGAGTAATTTAAATTTTGTGTTTAAATTATAACCTGTTGTTAAAACTATTAAATTCAGTCCAAGAATAATGAAACAGCTGTTTAAAACTTCTCATAAAATATATTAGACATCCTGAATTAGAATGTGTATAAATCTAGAATTTAGAGCATTGAAGAGACGATTTGTAAATCCTGGCAGTTTAGCATGAGCCTCCCAAAAAGACTCCACAGACGACTCTTAGAAGGATTCAGAAAGGCTGTGGGTTAAAATTTCTCGTATCTTCTGAGGGGAATACCAATATTTGTGGCATCTATTCATTTGTGATAACACATCAAAAAGCATCTTATTCTGAAAGGCAATACACATGGAAAGAATAACTTCATAGTATATTATTTATTGCAGTTTCTGAATTGCCTAAAAACCCCTTTGATTTGTGAGTGCCTCGATATCTACCATGACAGCACTGAACAGAAATTGCAGTTATGGCACAACATTTCTGCCAACATAGTTTTCCTTGTTAAATACCATTTAAAAATTTTATTAAGAGCTATATTTTAGGAAATAATATTCCCTTTTAATTACACATGATTATATTTAAAACTAAAGCATTAGACAAATTGGCTCCCAAATACTGAACTATGAGTGTTGCGATAAGGAAAGTTTAAGCCAACTAAGTGCATGTAAATTTCACTTTGATACTTTTAAGGTAAATATTTAATTCTAGGCATTATTTATGGCACATGGTACTTGTTCAAGTAATATGGTGTAATGAGTTATTTGATAAAATGAAGACTGATAGGAAGTAGAAAATATAGTAGTATCCTCATGCTGCTGTAACAGGTTACCACAAATTTAGTGATTTAAAAGAACACATTTATTATCTTAACAGTTCTAGCAATCAGAAATCTTAAAATCAAGATGTTGGCAGGGCTGTATTCCTTCTGGAGACTTGGGGGGAGGTATCAGTTTCTCACCTGTTTTCAGCCTTTAGAGCCACCTGCATTGCTTGACTCATGGACCCTTGCACTGTCTTCAAAACCAGCAGCATACATTTTCATGATCTATCTGTCTATCTCTGTATGCATATACATTAAGTGACCTGATAATTAGTATTATAGGAAATCTTCATTCTTTTTTTCAAGTCTATTTTATTGATTATGCTATTACAGTTGTCCCATTTTTTCTCCTCTTTATTCCCCTCCGCCCCCCACACCCCCTCCCACTAGCATTCCCCCCACTCCTTTAATTCATGTCCATGGGTCATACATATAAGTTCTTTGGCTTCTGCATTTCCCATACTATTCTTAACCTCCTCCTGTCTAT
>VMDR010031180.1:0-12136 GCA_007922815.1 Macrotus californicus | reverse complement strand
CTTTGTTAAATGATATAAAATGTACATGTAGTACAAGGTACAAAATGCAGTGTGTAGCTACATGTGTTTCACATCGGCATACACCTAGACAACCATGCAGAGACTGACACATTGAACACTGCCCTTACTTCCAGAAGGTTCCCACATGCCCTTGTTAGTAACCCTATTAGACCTCTATAATGAGAGGTGTTTTATTTTTTTGCACTTCATATGAATTGAAATATACCATAATGTATCTAGCATCCTTTGCTCAAAATAAACTTTTTAAAAACTTATTTATGTTGTGTATATCACTTTTAAAAAAATCTGCACCAGAGGATATGTTTATTGATTTTAGAGAGAGGAAGGGGGAGAGGGGAGAGGGGGTGGGGGAGAATGAGAGAGAGACAGAGAGATGGGTCCCACATGTGCCTGGACTGGGGATGGAGATGCAACCCAGGTATGTGCTCTGGCCAAGGCTTGAACCCACAACTCACTGGTGTACAAGACAACATTGCAGCCAACTGGGCCATCCAGCCAGGGCGCTAGCACACTTTTTATTACTGTGCTAGATCCATTTCATAAATATACCATAATTTATTTATTAATTTCCACTAGATGAGTATTTGAGTTGTTTCTAGTTTTTGGTTATCATGTATCAAACTACTAATAGCATTTTTTATGTATCCTTCATGGCAATGTGCACTCCTTTCCTTTGAGTGCATGTCTGAAACTATAATTACTATATCTAGCTTTAGAGATTATTAAATAGTTCTCCGAAGTGAATGCAGGGATTCACTTGTGACAATTATTCGTGAGATTTTCAATTGTTATGTAATCTTACCAACAGGCCTTTAGGAGATTTATGTGTAGCAAATATTCCAGTAATTAGTTTGATTTTTTTTGTTGTTTTCTGAATGATTTACTTTGTTGAATGAAAGTTCTACATTTTAATGAAGTCCAGTTAATCATTTTTTTTTATTTTGTAGGTAATGTCTTTTCTATTTATCAAATAAATGTTTTCTATTTATCAAATAAATGTTTATTCCAAGTTCCTGAATATATTGTACTCTTTTTATTCTAGAAACTTAATATCACACAAGTTAATTTTTGAGCATAGTGATAAGTAATTATAAAGGTTCATATTTTCTATACCGATATCTTATTTTCCCTGCACAATGTATTAAAAATAATCATTTTTCAGTGGTCTACAGTGGCATTTTATCATGTCCAGTGATTGTGCATGTGTGATTCTATTTTCATGCTGTTTTTTTTCTTTTGGCTTTTGTGAATCATTCTGTCAATAACACCCTGTTTTATTACGGCAATTTTATATTAAGACCTAATTTTTGCTTGTGTAAATGCTCCTTCATTTTTCTTTTAAAAGATTATTTCTGGCTAATGTAAGTCTTCTAAATTTTCACCAAAGAAAGGAAGGAAAGTGAGAGAGAGAGAGGGGGAATAAAAGAGAGAATCTTCTGAGATTTTGAATGACATTGCTTTAAATTTCTACATCTATTTAGGTAAAATTGACACCTCAAAATATTGTCTTCTAGTGTCAGAACATGAAATGTACCTCCATTTATTTGGGAGTTATATAATTTCTCTCAGTAATAGTTTATAGTTTTCAGTGCAGAGATTTTTCACAACATTTAGTAGATTTATTTCTAGGTTTGTATTTATGTCCCTGTAAATGAAATTTTCAAATATTATCTGTGCCATTTATCACTTGGATAGAAACAACTACACAAATATCAATATTTTTTCTTTATGTAAACGCTAATATAGGGAATTATTAACAAAAATATTACTCTTTTTTGTTTCATCCATTATAGTATTGAACTGTCAGTCTCTTTTTTTTCTCATTTTTCTTCTCCCTTTATGTCTCCTTGCGAAACCTTTCCCCAAATGCCTGGAGAATCTTCATCTATTTTCTATTACGCACAACTCGAAATGCCCTTGGCTTAGATCTCTTCCCCAAATTGCATTACCCACACCATTTAGGTATCAGGAAAATGAAGGAGGCTCCTAGTTAACAGGACACATTTCTTAAAAGGAGTAGTAGCTGTAAATGGCATGTTTGCTATTACAATTGATGAAATTGCTCTGTGTCACATGAGCTGATATTGTACTTTACTGAAATCTCCTCAGACAATAGCTGTACTATTACACCCCATTTATGCTGTAATATTTTAAAGAACCTCTGATGGAGAAGCATTACCAAAAATAAGGATTTTAGAGATGGCTTTATATAAGAAATGCTTTTAAGGGACAGAAATCGGTAAGAGAGGACAAAAGAAAAAAAGATTTCATTGTAAAGAAAACTTTTGTTAGGAGAGGGTAATGTCAAACCGATTCTAAGATTTAAGCTTTCACATGTGAGTCTTTTGTCCATTTTGGTTTTTCTTGTCATTTATTAGATAAATATAATACACAGAGAAAATAATCTCCAGTTTGTCACCACACCAAATTTTCTTAAATTTCCCATCAGTGCTAGACAAATCCAAGGTGATTTTTTTATATCTAAAGTGAGAAATCTTTCCTTGAGAGCCATCTATTCACCTGATGAGAAGGATTATCTTTTAAGAGATCAGTGTACAATGTGGTGAGATTAAACGCACCTTAAACAATCACTAATTGTCACAAAAATTTATCTGTCCTCCAAAAATGAACAATGTATTTCATATTTCATCTAATAACTTCTGTATATAGCTGATATTGTGGAAGGTTTTCTTAGGTTTAAGTGGCACACATGTGCCTTCCTGTTTTTTCATTACATTGCAAAAATACCATATTTTAAAATAAAGACTGATGTCAAATTCCTGTTCTTGGCATAATCTTTGTATTTAGGATCTGATTGTGTATGATCTTTCTAGATCCCTTGACATCTACATTGGCAGAAGTCTAGACACCCTAAAAACATTGTTTTTATCTATACTCAATGTCTTTCAGATCTGAAGCCTGTAGGTTTTCTACAAATCTTATACTTTTTATTATGCTTGATGATAATAAAACTCAATACCTCAATGTGTTGAATACGAGGTTTTAGAGTGTAAAATCCACTTACAAAATGTACCACCTTGCATGCGCACACAATATACTTGAAATCCCCCCACTCCTGGAAGACATATTCTTTCTTTTATGAAAGAAAAATTACTTCCTCTTTTATTTTTTAAAGATGTTATTTATTTTCAGAGAGAGGGGAGGGAGGGAAAAAGAAAGGTAGAGAAACATTGATGCAAGACAAATACATCAAACCATTGCCTCTTGAACAAGCCCTGACCCAGGACGGACCCCTCAGCCAGGCATATGCCCTGACCAGGAAGCAAACTGGTGAGTCTGAGGAACAATCCAACCAACCGAGTCACGCCAGTCAGGGCTACCTCCTCTTTTAAATTCACTATTTTCCCACACGATTACCAACATTTTTGGCTAATCATTGCAAGTTGCCTTATCCTTCACTAAAGCTGACATGACCCCTTTACAGAAAGATGCTATCATTATTATTAGTGTTCTTATTGTTGGTGTTGTTTAGTGAGTGGACGTGAGGATCTCAGAATGAAAAATACGGATCCAGACACAGTATGTCAGTCTAGACCTAGATATCCTTGATCCATGCCTGCTTTCATTTATACTTAGACTTTGCTCAGAACACATGCAAGTATGCATATTTACACCGGCCTATTCATATGATCCGAGAAACAGATTGTCATAACTTCTATATGCATATGTGTTGGTGCACATGTGTGGTTGTGTTTCACAGGTCAGTTTCAGGGAAAGGTAGGTCACCCTATGTGTGTGTGTGTGTTCTTCCCACATTTCCCTCCTCCTCTCCCTACTATTTTCTGAGAAGAACAACATTATTTCTAAATATTATTATATAGGTATTATTTGTAAAATAACATTTTTAAAACAAAATAACTGATTATAACGTTGTGCCTCTTTTCCCTAAAATCAACTTTTCTAGCTTTCAACTTATTAATCCATATTAGACAGTAAGAATTACTTTAGGATTTGTGGCAATAATCATATTATATAATGTTCTAGAAGGATATTTTATTAATTCCACTTTGTTGGGAGGAGAAAATAATTCAGATTTGAAGTGAAAGCCAATTTTCTATATTTGTTATATATGATTGCATGTTTGGTTTGAGGGTGTTCATGGAGTATTTTATCACGATAATAAATAGTAAAGATGATTTGGCATAATTTCATTGTAATCCATTATAGACATTTAATCAAGGAAATAAAAGTACAAGAAAACTTGCCTCATTAAAAACAAAGCAGGATTGTGCAGTTTGGGAGGTCAGATATCGGGCAAATTTGTAACTGTCAGTTGTTTAGACCTGGTGATATTAGTCACCTCGATAAGTGCTTTAAACTTATGTGAATCACACAAGTCCATCTACAGGGAGAAACTCTGTCAGCGGGTGCGAGCGCAAGGCCACCTACGTTCTTCGGAGGAGGCAGCACCATGGCCGTTCGTTACCTCTTGTGGAAAAGTTGTTTACGAAACTGATTTGATTAAGGCCAAGGACCAAACCCAGAATTAAAGTCCTTTAGGTGCTCAGAAAGCTCTTGTTACACACTTCTCTTCTGTCTGTTTTGACAGAACATGTTTCTTTCCTTTCTTACCTTCTTTTAATTAGTTATCTTGTTCAAGATTTAATTTAAAATAAAGGCATGTAGTAGATCCTGTGTGAGGTGGTAAGGAATGGAGGGAGACAATACTGCACTTGACTTTTCCGTGATGTGTGATGAAAGGCTAATACAAGTAGCCAAACCTATAAACATAGATTGATATTTTTTAAAAAAATTAAATATGAATCTGTGTCATGATCGTTTCCTGAAGATATTTTCAAAGCAGGGATGTGCCCCTAAAGCACCATTACAGGAACAGAGAAGAATATCTACTTTTCTTTGAAGAATTTTAGTAGTTTAACACTTCTCTGTTTGTTCAACCCTGTGCATTTATTATTTTGTTAAAAACCTACAAACAACCACACACAGAGTGAGTGTGGTTTAATCAAGACTGCTAATTATTCTGTTCATATGTGTACTTATTAGTCTCTTTGCCTTTATCTACTAGTGAATGACACACTGAGACTAAATTCAGCATATGGATAGATTTTTTTTAAATATCGATTGCCATAATAGTTGTATCCCGTGGCTACATAACCAAATAAGAATGAGCTTCCATCCATGAACACTAGAATTGTCCGTTATTGTTCATATTGAATTCATGGCAAATTACGTCCTTGGTGTAAAAGTTAATAAAGAGTTTTTGGAAACCTCGGCAGCAGAAAAAAAAAAATCAAGAAGAGTCCATGTCTGAGAAGCATTTCCATCGCTGATTGCAAGATGCAGGCGCCCATGAGCCAAGACCGGTACGAAGCTCCTTGTAGCTACGGGAGATCTCTGGCTGACAGCTAGGAGAAAATAAGGACATCAGTCCTACAACTGCAAAGGACTGAATTTGGCTAACAACCTAAAAGAGCTGTTCTTCCTCGGCCCCTTTAGTTTAGATGCAGATCTGCAGTAGCATTTTAGCCCGGTGAGACCCATCTCAGGCTTCCAAACTATGAAACGGTGATATGAACAAGTGGGTGCTGTTTCAGCGGCCAGGTTTGCGTCATTTGTATGACAGTGATAGGAAACTAACATAGGCAACCTCAGAACAAGGCTTAAGGGGACTTTTACAAAACAGGCACATCTCATTAGATTGAGCTTTGCTTCATTGTGCTTCACAGACACTGCATTTTTTACATATTGAAGATGTGAGGCAACCCTGCAGCAAAAATCTATCGGTGATATTTTGCCAGTAGCATTTGCTCACTTCATGTTCATGCCATATTTTGGTAATTCTCGCAATATTTTACTTTACATAGTTAGTATACTTGTTAGGGTGTTCTGTGGTCAGTGCTCTCTGATGTTACTGTTGTAATTGTTTTTGGGGTGCCATGGATCACACCCATATAAAACGGCAAACGTAACTGATAAATGTTGCATATATACTGACTACTGTACCAAATGGTGATTCCCCCGTTTCTCTCCCTCACCTTAGGTCCCTCTATTTCCTATGATACGACAATATTGAAATTAGTGAAGTTAATAACCCTACAAGGGCCTGTAAGTGTTCAAGTAAGAGGAAGAGACACAAGTCTCTCACTTCAAATCAAAAGCTAGAAATGAATAAGTTTGATCAAAGTTAGGCCTCTCGCCGCCAATTAGCCAAGTTGTGAATACAAAAGAAACTTTCCTGAAGGAAATTAAAACATGAATGGTAACACACAACTAACAATACATAAATGGTAACAATGCAAAACAGCCTTATTGCTTACATGAAGAAAGCTCCAGTGGTCTGGATGAAAGATCAAACCAGCCACAACATTCCCGTCAAGCCTAATCTGGAGCAAGGCCCTAACTGCTGTCATTTCCATGAAGGCTGAGAGAGGGGAAAGCTACTACCAGACCAGCAATTTAGTGACATGTTTTAGAGTGCAGTTGTAGGTCCTTGTATATATAATAGGTATATTAATTTATTAATATTTAGTTTAGAATTTTTCTGATTTTTACTGCTATACAATCATGTGAAATGATGCCATCCTCACTCTTGATACAGAATCTTTATTATGAATAGATATTTTTGTATATTCATATTTAAATGTGAAGAACATTGTTTATAAAAGTCTGCATTTGTACAGTGTGTTCCCATTGTTCAAAATTGATATTCTCTATTTGCCTTGAGTCTACATGAAGCCAGATCACTTCTTCTTGACCCTGTGTGATAACAGGAGCCTAATGTATTAAGACAAATTCATGAGATCAATATATACTTGGATAATTGTAGTAATAGTGATGCTATACTTTAACAATTAATTTTGTAAATTTTATTTCTATGTAATATAAAGACATCCATTTAGGCTGAGTTCTTCCCAAAGGATATACAGCCAACAAATGTGGCTAAATTATGTTGTAGTAACAAATAACCCAATAATCATCAATCTACCCCCGCCCCCAGCCAAAAAAAGGAATTGCTTTTCTCTCACAGTACATGCCCATTGAGGATTGCCTGCAGTTCTGTTCCAGGTTCCTCTGCACTGTAGGATTCAAGCTAAAAGAACACCCTCAATCACGACCTCTTTGCAGAGGAACGGGACATGGGCCGTCCATGAGGTGATTCTTAAGGCTTTTCCTCCACTGTGTCTACAATCACATCTAACCACATTCCGTTGGACAAAACAAATCATGCAGCCCAAGCCTCAAGTCAGCGGAGCAAGAATATATTCTCCTGTCACAATGAGGTTCTCCTAGTTACATAGCTCCCGGTGAGAACAAATCACCTTCTTAAGGGTGAGGGAACCTATAATTGGTTACAACAATGCAATCCATAACATTTATGTCATGAGAAAGTATCACAAGAAAGTATGGCTAAAAATAAAGCCTATGGGTGTGCTCCCCCTCCCAGGAGTATGCCAGCACCTTTCCCTTCCCCCTGGTTTTCCTAAATTCTCAGGCAGGCATCTCCTAAACTCTAAGGGTCCCCACGAGATTACAACCCGGGGAGCAATGGGCAGAGGCAGCTCTTCTGGGCTCATCCCTGGCCCTGTCTCCAAGGCCCCTCTTCTCTGACTTTCCAGTGAGCCAAAGCAGCCCTGCCTGGGCTCTCTCCAGCTGCTTCCTCTGTCCTAAGCTCTTCCTTGTTTTTTCCCAACTTTATTAAACATACTCTCAAAATCAAATAATAAATAAATACATAATAAAAAAATAAAGCCTATTAAATCTTGCAGGTTATTTATTTGGAGATCATAATGTATGTTACTATATTAAATGTACTCACTTTTTCAGTATGAAGGTGCATGAATTTTAGGTTTATTTTTTAATGGAATTTTTCACAGTGATCTACTTTGTACATTTAGTCTTGTGGATGGTGACTTTATCTCATACCACTTACAAAGACCTGTTCTTTCTTAGCAAATGTTTTGGATCTGAAATGCAGCACAGGAAAGTGCCAGGCTATGGAAACGCATCTGTTCGTGCATCCTCATCAAACATGATGTGACACGCACATGCAGCCTCCTGGTCAAATGCTGTCTTTCAGAAACAACCTTCGGTACTTCAAAGGAGAGTGGCAAGTTTGCAATGGAATAAAGTATACTCTATTTCTCACTTCTTTATATCAGCCAATCACAATTTTTTCTCCATTACTACTTTACAAACACTTTCCTATTATCAAAGAAACAAAAAAAGACATAGTATCTAGAAGAGGGAAAAGAAACTCACAGGCTTGTAATAACTGAATTAGTGCTACTACTGGCCTTTTAGAAAGTCATTTACCAGGTAAGAAAGTCACTTCTTTATCTGCTGTTATTCGATATAATGCCTCTGAGATGCATTTACATAGAATCCCTTGACACTCTTATTACCTCTTCATCTTGATAGTAGAAAGGGTTCATTGTTATAGATAGTAATGCAGAGATGCGTATTTACAGTTTTAGCACTTACTGAGCTGGCCTTCATATACACTATTAAGCTATTCCTTAGAATTATGTGCCTACATTTATGTGAGTACAATTTTGTGTACTTGCTAATAAAGTTTTATCGGCTTTTATTTTCAGTCCCAATTCTAGGAGTTTCAAAATAATGGATACAGCTGAGATTGCACTTATATAGCAGTAAGCCAGCTGCTGCCATTCAAAGAAATATTTAATAATATAGAATGCTGTTATTGGGGATAATAAGAAAGAGAACACAGTTCACTATTCTACACAATAAGTTGAAAAGTTGATCTGTATGTTTAAAGTCTGCTCTGCTTGGGAAAATGAATAAAATTATCCTACATTTACCTTCAGGGATAATAAATTTCTACTCATTGTGGGCAAGTGGATATTTCCATGGATGCTGAAATATTTTGATGCTTAGACAATTATTTGTAAAAGACCTAGAATTCTCAAACATTAGTGCATCTTCACAAACTCTTTAAATAAGATTCACATTTTATGTCATACCAGTAATTCATGCTCTTCCAGAAAATGCAGCTAAAAGCACTTATGCTCATTAGGTACACAATAAAAGATATTTTAGGGGAAAGGGCTCGCTGTCTAAGAAAGTTTCATTTCTGACACAGACTCTCATTGACCAAGCTTTAGTTAGGCTTCTCTGAGACTTCATCTCAACTAAGGCCTCAACCTTGGGCTTTGGTTTTCTGATCGAATCCAATTTTAGCAAGAATTCTGCTATATTAGCTTAGCAAAATCCCCCTCTCCCACCCCTGATATCGAATCACCCTCTCTTGTTTTCAGCAAGAATGCTATTTGTCAGCTTAGCAAGAATCACCTCCTACCCTTGATATTTCTTCCTAGTAATTTTCCATCCACTGACCTCATCACCTTCTCATCCTGCTTCTTTGTCATAAATTCCCACTTGTCGTTGCTGTACTTGGAGTTGAGGCTGATCAGTCTCCCCAGTTTCTATGCAACATCCCTACTGCAATAGACTTCAGTAAAACCTTTCTTCCTACTTAACAAAGGTCAGGATAATTTTTCCTTTAATAGTTCTCTAAAAAAAACCCCTAACGAAAACAAAACAAGCAAACAAACAAACAAAAAAACCCTCCAGAACCAGTGATATATAAATATATGTAGAAAAAGATTTAGTTTAAGAAATTGGCCGATGAGATCAGGACAGCTGACAAGTGTTAAATCTGAAGGGCAGGACGGCAGGACGGCAGGACGGCAGGACGGCAGGACGGCAGGACGGCAGGACGGCAAGTCAGGGAATGATTGCAGCCTCGGTGTTATACCCAGAATCGATAGGGCACGCCAAGAGACAGCAAACTTAGGTCGCGTTTCTATGTTACAGTTTCGAGGCAGAATTCCTTTTTCTCCTAGAAAGCTCACTCTTTGCTTATGAGGCCTTCTCTTTAATGGATTAGATGAAGCCCACTCACATTATTGAAAACAATCTAATTAAAGTCAGCTCATTATAAATGTTAATCACATCTACAAAATACCTTCCCAGCAACATCTAGATTAATGTTTGACAAAACACCTGAGCACCATAGTTTACCCAAGCTGACACGTGAAATTAACCATTAATTACAATCACCGAAAGCCATTCTGTTGTGTTCTAAAATCACCATGCCAAAAAATGTGTACAAATAATTAAAAGGCACACTTCAACTCTATTTAAATATGGATTATTGACAGTCTCTAGCTTGTCCCTATCAACTATATGAATATCACTCACTATTCATATAGTGTAATTTTTAAATTTTATTTTCAATATTTTTTACTATGTTTGCTTTATTTTTATTGTTTATGCTATTGCAGATATCTTCACTTACCACCCATTTGCCCACCTCCCTCCTGTCCTTGCCTCCCCTTCCCTCTGGCCATCACCACACTGTTGTCTGTGTCCATGGGTCATGCAAACATGTTTTTTGGCTAATCCTTTCACTTTCTTTCATCGAGGCCTCCCCACCCCCTCTCCCCTCTGACAGCTGTCAATCTGTTCCATGTATCCATGCCCTTTTTTGTTAGTCTATTTTGTTCATTAGATCCCACATATAAGTGAAATCATGTGGTACTTGTCTTTCACTGACTGACTTATTTAATTTAGCATAATGTTCTTCAGTTCCATCCATGCCGTTGCAAAAGAGAGGAGTTCCTACATTTTTAAAGCCATGTTAATTCCTAACTGAAAATAATCTTCACATTCAGAATATGATCTCATATTTCATGAAGATTCACCAGTAACCACTATGTCAAAAAGGTAGTGCAAAGAGGTGCAGAGCATGAGTCCCCTGAAAATGGGGGAACCACTCTAAATCCTGCAGGGGGCAGGGAAGGGGCAGGGACGGCTGCACACAGAGCACAAAGTGCCTCATTTAAGGGACCTGATGTAACAAAGGCAGATGAACAGCCCGTTCCCTACTGAAGGGGAGAACTATGGAAATTGCAAAAGTGTGCACTTGACTGTGAGAACGTGTTTGGCAGAGTGACTCAGCAGAGTGACTCATGACATAACCCGGGGAAGCTCACAGCAGCTTCATGAGCTGCTGGGGTGGAGAGCAGCACCTGGATGCCCTCCCCAAATGTCTGTGTGTCACTGGGAACTCTTGCCCTCACTCAGGATGGCAGCCAAAAGAGGGTCCAAGACATTGGGGAGCTGACAAAAATGGCAAACACTAACGCACCGTAGGAAAAGCTGAATTTTAGATGATGCAGGAAGTTCTGAGCCGAGCATTTAAAATTAGGGCAGCCACCGTATGGGGGGTCTGCCACAAGGTCGAGACGTCTGCCTAAAGAACACAGTGACAGTGCTGATGGTGTGGCGGGGATCTGCCTGGACAAGCACACACAGACACGGGAGAGAGGCTTGGAGCTGAGCTGTGACCAGGAGTGCTAAGCAGCAGACTTCTGTCTTCCTGAAAGATGGTACCTCTGAGTGGCCTATTCTGAAACTGGTCTGGCAAGGCAGAGGGAGGCAGGGCTATTTGTTTTGGGGTGTTTTTTTAAGGGAGAGGGACTAAACAGCAGAAATTGCCATTATTCTAAATCTGTATAACCTTTAAATAAACAACCCCTTTCCTTTTTCACCAAACTCTTGCCTCAGGAGTCACACTTCTTGGCTGCAGGCAATCAAACCCCACAGCTGTTCCAGAACACCACTGGCTGGTTCTGGAGCATTCTTAAGTGTTAATACTTGAATATTTTGAATCCTTTAAGCAGTCCATTGGCATGATTTATGGCAGTATTTATATCACTCACCAAAGCCTTCGGGAAAATCATGGATTTTAAGGCCTCTGTTTGCTGACTTCAGGGCTCCAATTAACACTTCATCACAGTCCTAAATAAAGAGGGGAAATGATCATATAATCTGTACACAATGACTAGAAATTACTTTATTTACTTAAATATTTGTTCCTCTAAAAGATTTATTTAGATTATGACAATTTGCTAACTAAAAATTAAAGAGATAGTGGAAATGACAAATGATTAAACTCTTTTTACTTGGAAAGAAAAGCAAAATTTTAGATCAAAGAAATGATTATACTAGGAATATGAAGGTCATCAATCTGCATTCTATCAAAGTCAGAACAAAGGCAGATATAAAGTGGCAGCTAGAGAATATATGGGGTAAAACATGCAGGGAG
>VMDR010031179.1:0-12127 GCA_007922815.1 Macrotus californicus | reverse complement strand
TTTTACAAATATTCCAGGTAGCAAAAAGCTCCTGGACACAAAATAGAGTTAGGAATTTGAAAGTTTTTCATTAAAATTTCAAATACTTTAAAGTTAGTGTTATCTTCATAAAGGTACAAGAATGGATAGATAAATTGGCAGATCACTCAAAAAAATTAGAATATTTATTATAAATTCAAAATAAATGTTATAGAATGTCTTACTTTTTTTTTAACATTACAGAATTTCAACACCAGGGACAGTTTTGACCCTTTTCTAAGGAATATAAACAACAAAATGTCAGTCAGAAAAAGGAGGGACCAAGATATGTGGGAATGTAGAAGCACTGTAAGTACAGAGGTTGTAGAACACGAAGACCAAGACCCTCCTCCCACAACACACTCAGAGACGCCAAGACCTGCAGATGAAACCTGGCCTCCCGGTCCTGACGCCGCCACAGCACAGACTGTCGACACTAAGAAAAAGTTAGCCTGTGGCCCTGGTATCATCACAGTGAAGACTTTGAACGCTAAGCATGGTTTAGCCCATGACCCTAGTATCGCCGCAGTGAAGGGTTTAGCTATTAACAGTAAGTTAAAGGAAAGACCACCAAATGTATCCTTACCAAACTTGGAAAGAGAATCATCACTAACTGAAAATGTGAACACACATACATGTCACTTCTCAAAATCATTAAGTCTTACTTCCCACATAGAAAACTTAAAACAGTCAGTGGCGCTCAAGTCAGTTTTAAGTAAAAATCTGCAAGACCTTTCAGAGAAATTATTTTCTAAACTAGAAGTCCCTGCAGACACTGAAGCAAGAAAGAAAAGTCATAGTTCTCTACTTCTAACTGTTCCTGATAAACCACCTAGCAGTTTGGAAGACAAGATATTTGAAAAAATCCAAGATTTAAATAGCTGTCTTTCAAAAGGAGACATTTTGTATTCAAAGTCTCTTCTAAATCCAATAATTAAAGATGTTCCTGCAGTTTCACTTTCAGAATGGGGGCCAGGAAATTCTCCAGAGGTAGAAAGGGAACTTGTCTCTGAAGAACACTTAGAGGCTGATGAGAAAGCTTTTCCAGTGAAAAGAAAGAGTAGTTTCAAAAGGAAACATTTGGAATGTGACTATTCTCAACCAGGTTTCAGTGGCCTTGCACAGGATTGTGTTATAAAGCAAATATTCACCGCCCAAAACTTCTCCACGTTGGACATGGGAGTGGAAGAGTCGAGTGAGACACAGATGGACTGGCCGAATCAGTTACCCACAGGCTGGGAGAATTTATCTTCAAATATTCTAGTTCACTACGAAGAAAACAATGAAACAGATTTGCCAGAGGTCAAATCTGACATAAGCCAGAAAATGCAAGCATTTCCTATAGATACTCTTTTAGAATCTGGGAAAATCAAAGTGACAGAATTAGGTAAAGAATCCCAGAAGAGTTCTTTGCTTGATACAGTGGCAGCCTTTGCTGAAGAAAAGTCAAAAGAGTCCATAGAGGATTATTTAGAAATCATATCCAAAACAAATTCTCTTTCAAAACAGAATATGCCCATCTTTTCCGAAGAGAGCACTTCTTCTTTAAATAGTGTCAAATTTATAGACAAAGGCCAAAATGTATACCCACAAGATTCAAAATATCCATCAACAACAGATAAAAAAACAGATTTGCCAAGAAGTAGTCAGAGGCTTGATAGAGAAGAAAGTGATCTAAGTTCTACCTTAGAAAATTTAAGTAGTTTGTTAGTGGGTAAACTTAATGAGTCAGATGCAATAATGTTGAAATCCTTTTTCAAAAGCATATTTAGTGTTTTTTTAAAATATAATCAATCTGAAAAGAGAAGACAACAAGAAAAAGAATTAGAAAGACTAATTCAACACCCTTTTCCAGAGAATACAGAAGACTTTAAAGGAATTAAAGAAAATTTTGATAAAGCAGACAAGTTAGATAGAAAACCTAGTTTGAATCCAAAGCTGCGTGTATTTCTAGAAGCACTCTCAGAGTCAGAAATAAAAAACTTAAAATCTGAACTAAGTAAAAACATCCAGCATTATCTTGTAGAGAGACTTTCAGAAGCAGGACACATTACCAAAGAGGACTTACCAAAAGTCTATCAAAATCTGTACTTGATGAATGAGAACACAGGACCAAGAGGGCAAAATGTTTTTCTGGAGAAATATTCAGAAACCGTGAAAGAAACTATGTCTTTCATAAATAATTTTAATCATTATTTCATAAATAAACATTTGGAAATAAAGTTGAGATCTTTTTTAAATGAAATTCTTCAAAACTATTTCCTAAAAAACCTTTCAGAAAGCAATTTATTTAAAGAGATGGAGTCTGAACCTGTGCACTCAAACATATCTTCTCTAAGAACTAAAAGTGCTTCAGTATCTTTTCATGAGTTACAAGATCTTTCAAGGGGCAGTTTTGGTAGAAGGCTTGAAATAAACATGAAATATCCTTTAAATAAATCTCTGCAAAATTATCTCATAGCTTTATCAGAAAATGAACTATTAAATCTAAAAGCTGATTTAAGCAAACACCTCCAGAGACTTTTTATAGAAAAACTTTCAAAATCAGGGCTAATCACTGAAGGGCAATTAGAAGGAATAAGCAACCATATAAATTTGATTAATTCTAGTTCCACACCATTAAAATGTATAAAGCCATATTTATCTTTTAGAGATGAAAATCAATTTATGGAGGAGCATTCAGAAAAGCAAAATAAATATTCAGAAATTGTTCATAAAGCCACTTTACAAAAGGTTCCTGAGGATAGAGTTGTAGAAACAGAACTGACCAGAAAGGAAGAAAAGGAGTATTTTCTCTCACAGAATAGTAAAGAAAATCCAGCAACAATTAGAGAACAGAAAAGATGTTATCCAAAAGAAGGAGCTAAAACACTGGCTTTAATTAAAGTACAACCTGCTTCCAACAAAAATAGCCAAGCAATTCCATTAAAGAAATCATCAGATCAACTTACAGACATAGTGCATAAGAAACAAAAGAAAGAACATGGTTTTATGTGGCTTCCTCAAGCAGAAAATTTGGATTTTAAAACAGAAATTCAAGACCCACATAGTTTGAGTGGTAAATCAAAACTAACTCAATCAAATGTTTGCTCTGAAAGGACACTAAAAATGAAGTCCCTTGGAAAAAATGAGCATAATAACATCTCTAAATCGGTGGTACAAGAAACACTGGAAGCAGTGTTGTCACCATATCCTAGAATTCCTCACTGCAAAAAGCCAAATGAAGATGAAAAATGCATAAATAAGTTCACTTTTCCTTCCAGGCAGAGTAACACTTTAATTCATTTCAATTTGGAGGCTGGGGAGAACTTAAAATTAGACAGCCAGTTTTGTCAGAGACTGAAAGGATATAATAACAATAATAAACAACATTTAGTAACATTTGCACATTACAGAAAAGAAATACAAGCTCTTTGTGTAAAATCAAGTAAAATTTGCAATGAAAAGTATGCCAAGGCCCTCGAATCACAATTGTTAAAAATTGTGGAAGCTAAGAAGAACTCAAAACCATCTTTCTTCCCAGAAGTAATAAAGAGAGAAAATCTAAAGCCCAAGGTCTGGAAAGAAAGAGACCATGTCAACCAACAAAAAAAGTCATCGAAGACAGTTCAAATCCTACCAACCACTCCACCCACCACAGGAACGCCAAGGAAATCTGTTCCAAGGACAGTGCTTCATTGGACTGCAAGAACTACTATACATGTAATAATGTTTTCCTAAGTCTTCTACCTTTGTGTTTTGCAAAGTTCTGTAAATAATCTAATTTAGGATACACACACACACACATCTGCATGCAAATGTATGTGTAACTTTCATTGCCCCAAGATGTACTTACTTCCAAATTTAAAAAAATTTCTTCTGACATTGAAATATCACCTTATCTGATCCAAAATGCAATCACAAAATCGGGGGACTGTTAACACACTGAGTACCTTTGTATAAAATAGATAAAGGGCACCCCCTCTGGAGTATGAATTAGAAAAAGACAGCCTTTCCTCTAGGACACAGGTGGCAAACACAAGCCCGCAGGCTGAATCCAGCCCTCCACCTTGTTTTATCCAGCCCGGCACTTTGTTTCTATCCGGCTGCAGCGCTGAGCTCCTTGTCCCTAGTTAAGGAGTAGTTACATTTACACAGTCCTAAAATTACATTCGGCCCTTTGAAGGCAACTGCCAGGCTGATGTGGCCCCCGGTGAAAATGAGATTGACACCCTGCTCTAGGAAGAGTCTGCAGGCCGACCTAGCCTAGAGCCAGAGTACACAGACCTGTCTGGAAAACCGGCTGGATTTCAGCCCCAACTTAGTTCTAAGCCAGGGGCTGTTGTACAACCTGTACAGACATTGGCAGTGTCTGTACACTATGGAAACACAGCTGGGGGTTTTTTTCATACAGATACAACTATAGAGCTTTTTCAGGTCACTGACCTATCTGTTTCAGTAAACAAAGCTATTATGTGTCAGTTCATCTGCTAAGCACACTAGGATATGTAAAATTCACAATCAGATCATGAACTGCAAAATTTTAATTTCTACTCTTCTTTTACCCCCACCCAAGTGCTATATTGTGTGCTGACAAATGTGGGAATTCAAATCTATTTTTTAATATTACATAAAATCAAAAGGTGAATCTATTAGACTTCATGCAAATCATTCTAAAGAAAATTAAAAGCTAGGCATGGAAGGACCATATTTTAATTTTCTTGATCACTGCTTTTATCTGTAGGTGTATATAAATAGGTATGACCTGCAATTGGAAAAATAATTCACCCTAAAATGACATAATGATAATTTGATACGCGTAATTCTATTTTTGAGAAAATAGATCTAATTTCAGAATAGTTGAATTTCTATAGTAAATTGATTTTCCACAATAGAGCAAATATTTAGCTATAGTAAAGCAAATTAGTAGCAGGGTAAATATTACTATAGCTTACACTCTCAACTTTGGATTCCCCTTTTCTATCTAAATTCAGTGATTTAGTGCCGAATAAGTGAAGGTTTGTGCACACTAGGTAGAAAAAGAAGATGGATTTATAGTCTTTGGGAAAGACATCGTGAAGTTCCTTCAGACAAATGGAATCATTAATACACTTTTAAACAAAACAAGAAATTGGGTTTATGTTATATGGTTTGAGATTATATAGGATCTCAGAATTATCCTAAGAGCAGGCAAGGGGGATAGAGTTATCTTTATTTCCCTCTGTTAAACCAACAATACCTAAACTTTTCTCTAGTGATGTCTGGCAACAGAGAATTGCATGGTAAGAGGGAGTTTTTCAGATCATCAGAATGCCTTGCTCATCTGATTCTCTAAAATCCAAGAATCCCCAAAGGAATCAAAACAGAAGACTGAGAAACTGAGTTGTAAGAGCATCCAGAAAAATAACCAGTGGGTGCGTCTCCATGCACTTCCACTGGAGCTGTAGCAATCTGTGACATTTACTGTGAAGCATAAATTACATATTGCTCACCAGTGCAACAGAGATTCCCGTAACAATGGCTTACCTAATTGCTCTGTGTACGCCACGGGAGGCAGAACAAAGTTCCCTTGCCCTCTGCAACCCAGGCAAAAATGTAAAAGTAGGTCAAATTTGTCTTTAGACTCGTAATACCTCCTGTTCTGTAAATCTTCTCTTTATTGCTCTCTAATTATTCTCAGTGCTGCCGAACCTCCCCTCACCCTGCCATTCTATTAATCCATTTCCACTTTCTTTCCAAATGAAAGCAGCCCACTCCTTGGCTGTGGCCGTCTCTGTGCAGTGTTAAGAGACAAGCTGCTTAAACTGCAGAGGAGACTAATTTGAGGATGACTAATAGCACCGTATCTTCTTATGGGCAATCGTAGGTTATTATATTAGTAAAATATAGTCATATTATAAAAAATTTGAAGAGAAAAGGAAAACGAAGCTCATAATCCCACCACCCTAACACAGCTACCATTTTTTAAAATTATTTTTGGTGTATGTCTTTTAGTTATTTTCTTGAATGTTTTACTTGTTTACTTTCAAAATGTACATGAACATTTTTATTATTTTAATATAAATATAACCATATTTTTAGGTGCTGGGCTGTATGTGTGTGTGTGTATTAAAGATGTTTATTAACTTCTAAGGAATGAACATTTGGATGATATGAATAGTAAAATATAAGAATTCATCATTTATACTTGAGGTTGGGGCAGATATATTTTGGAGGAAGAGAATTATAGAATAGGCTGTTGGCTTTGCCTAGGAGTCTGACCCCTGAGGACAGCTGCCCTAAATTTACCTGATTCAAGCTTTGTATCTTCTTTCTCTTTTGAAATAACAGATCATTTGAAAAACTAACTTTTTTTCCAAAAGCATGATTTCTGTAGTATTGTAGTTTCCAATGGGAGGTGTTGGGTGTAGGGTCTGAATTTACCTATAAAACATTTGAAGCTCTCATTTTTTTCTTTTTAACTGTTGATATTACATACTTTGGTCCTTATAAATTTAAAATATACTTTTCAAATTTAATCTTTATTGTATTTTCCCATTACCATTTAGTCCCCTTGTAACTCCCTTCCCCCAGCAGTCACCACACTGTTGTCCATGTCCATGAGTCAGTCCTTTTTCTTTCTTGCTCAATCTCTCCATCCTCTCATCCCCACCAGTTGTCAACATGCTCTCCATCAGAGGCCTAACTCACCAACTTGACCTTTTATTTTAATATTTAGGATTGTTTGGATAGATTTGAGGACTTGCCTATGACCTCTTTTCAGCATCTTCAAAAACTGAAATCCAGAGCAAGCCTTTCAGGAAAGAGCCCAGATGACAGCCATGATCGGTTAAAGCACTCCGCAAGGCCGTACACCGCTCCGGAGGTTACCAAACGACGAGAAAACTGCACTGGAAAAGTTACAAGTCCTCGAATGGTTTCAGCAGGCTTAGTGCATTTAAATGATACAATCCCAGATTACGATATCCATAAAACACAGCCAAAAAAAATGTTTGCTCATTCATGATATGATCCAACTGTTAAAGAGTTCAGAGTGATGTGTGAGGCCAACAGTCAGAATATCATTTCTCCAATTAACAAAATGGTCTGGAGAGCTGTCCTTTTGTGTGATAGGAGTCAGCAACCAAATTTCATCTTGTTAGAACCATTTTGTTTTCATTAAAATGAAAAGAAACACTTTTGGATGTAAATGTGTTTTTGTTTATGAACCTTCAGGAACAAACCCAGAAATACATATTCAGTTCATATTTATTAGCAAAGTTGTATTTCCAGTTTTCCTCTTTTCCTCTGTGTAACAGCATCATTCCAATTCAAGTTCTCTATTTTCTCAAATCTTTGTTATGCTCCAAATTACCCCTGCCTACCCAGTTTTCAGGTTCCGTATTTGCGGTTGTTTATCCTTTTACTCTTTAGCTTTGGTTATACAGGTCCGGCAGAAGTAACCCCTGTGAGAGTGTGGTTGGTAGGGTAATATGGATGTAATAATTTATAGTTTTAATTTGAAAATTTCACCTAAAATGTCATATGGTGTGCTTGCGTGTGATATTATTATATTACAAAATCGCATGTTTGTGATTTTGTAATAAAAAATTTTGTAATAAAAAGGGGTGTTATATGTGCCAGACCCTGTATTTCTTGATTCAACAGAATGCAATTCTCTAGACCTATAGAACTTGTTAATTTTAATATCAGATAGTACTTTTTACACTGTAAAGATAACAAAGAACAGATTTAATACTAGTTCCTGAAGCATCTCCTACACTGTGGTGACTTTCTTACTTGGAAAACTATGAAAAGGGCCTCTTTAATAACACAAAACTCAAGAAGTTGCATAAAATTGCAGAAACTGTGTAAAAAGTTATATAGCTAAACAAAGTTATATAGCTTGGATTTAATTCAGAGACTTCTGAGAATTGGTTCTGTTGCTATCAAGTACAATATTTGGACTCTTGTCGAACTTTGGTTCATTCCTAAGAAGCAAAAACTTCAATGTATAGAATTTTTGGCACTTTCAATTTTTCTCCCACAAGTCATAAAAACTATGGGGTTTAAATACATTGGCTGATGGAAAACCTAATTCTTGATCATTCATTTAATGGTATAATCAAGGTAGTAATTCTTTTTCCCCTTTGGAGACCAAGATTTTCTAGTAATCCTCAAAGTTGTTCTTATTCAGTCACACTGTAACAGGGAAAACATAGTTCTGGATTTTCATGTAGAAGGAACACAGGGAATTGGTTTCCTAAGTGATGGAATCAAGGCTAAGAAACCAAAAGGGATGGTGAGTCAATCAGAGATTAGCAGGAGCAGGAAGTGCTACTACTGCTCACATGGAAGAGAGAGCAGAAGCAAGTGGTGCCACCAGAGTCCTCAAGTCAAAAGACAAAGAATACAGTCACTGCTGGAGACGTCAGAAGAAACAGGAGTGTGTGAAAAGGGTGAGAAATAGCACGTTTCTCCCCTTTCCCTGTCCTCTCATCTTCCACCGTTTCCTCCCTGGAAACCAGAGTGAGGTTCGTGGGAAATGTATTGCTGTTCTCAGTGAAGCAGAGCAAGGCAAGAGTGGGGAAATGGATTTGAGAGCCAACAGGCAACTGACCAGCAGCACTAATGAAAAAAGCCATTGATCTGGCTTGCAGTAAAGGAAGAAATACTTACCAGATGAAATTTCAGATCCCTTTGCCTCGCTTTAAACTCTTAGTGGCAATACTGTGACACACACAGAGATTAAAATTTCCTACTGTGGGGTCTCAAATTTTCAAGTTATTTAAAATTAAAAAATCTCATGACTTTATTCAATGCTGAATTCCTTAAATATTTATTAAATGTCCATAACATGTCAAACACTTTGCTAAACACTAGGAATATTCTAGTGAATAAGACAATATTTTCAAGGAGTCCATAGCCTATTAGGGACATACACACAGAAGTAGTTACAGTTATATAAGTGCTTTTTGGGCAAGTACTGTAGCGGCTCATAGGAAGGAAGGCATTTTAGCTAAGGTGACTGTGCTAGCTTGGGTCCTTCAGAAAGCCGACACTGAGATGATTGACATGTGGAAGGCAGAATAATGATCTATCCATCCTACTTCCAGGAATCTGTGAGTATGGTAACTTACATGGCAAAAGGGATGCTGCATCTGTGATTAAATTAAGGGTCTTGAGATGAGATTGTCCTGGATTATCTGGGTAGGCCCAAAATAATCTCAAGCATCCTTATAAGTGAGAGGCAGAAGGGTCAGAGTTAGAAAAGATGTGATTGCTGAAACAGAAGTTGGAATAATGCTGGCCCATGAAGCAAAGGGAGGCAGGCAGCCTCTGGAAGCTAGAAAAGGCAGCAGATTCTCCTCAAGCCTCCAGTAGAAACATAGCCCTGCCAACCCCTTTGAAGCTTCTGACCTCTAGAACTGCAAAAACTAAATTTGTGTTAAGCCGCTACATTTGTGGTAGACTGTTACAACAGCAATAGAGAGCCAATACAGCAAGCAAGGAACTCGTGGTACAAAATTTAAGACATTCTCCGGGTAAGGCCATCAGTGAAGTGCTCAATACAGTAGCTACTGCGATTTCATCTCACGTGTCCATTTGATGGCGCCGCAGGGTGCCGATATTTGGTCAAACATTATTCTGGGTGTTTCTGAGCCCTTTTAGACGAAATTAACATCTAAGTCTGTAGACTAAATAAAGCAGATTGCCCTCCTTGATCAGTTCAAGGCCTGAAGAGAACGAAAACGCTGATCCTCCTGAGGAAGAGAACTCCTATCTGAGTGCCTTAAACAGGGGCATCAGCTTTTATCTGCCTTTGAACACAAACTGAAACATCAGCTCTTCCTGGGTCTTCAGCCTGTCAGCCTTCAGCCTGGAACACCACTGGCTCTGCTAGGTCTCCCTCCAGCTTGCCCATTCACCTTGCAGATCTTGGGACTTGTTAGCTTCCCTAACCGTGAGGCAATTCCCTGTAATACACCTCCTGCGGGTTCTGTTTCTCCGGAGAACAGTGATCCACTCACAGTTCCGAGGCACGGTTTGACGGTCTTCACAGTCCGCCTTTTGTGTTGCACTTATCAGTGCTCCACCCTGATGCAGGAGAACCTCCTCGCTCATTCCTGTGAGCCTCTTTTACCGAAGGAAAATTTAGAAGAAGGTGGGAGGAATACTGTGGCCCCCAACACTGCATGTGGCCTGGGGGCCTCTAATAGTGCTCATCCCCTCTCCCTCTTCCACCTGGGCAGGTCTTTGTGGTTTACTTGATAGAGGGACCTAAATATTCTTGATGGTGGCTGGCTAATAAATATGAAAAGGTTTGTGTTTCTAATTGTCTATTAATTTACATACTGTCTAATTGGTTTTAATATTTTAGTCTTAAGACAATCATTTAAAAATAATTTTAATGGAACGTTAAATAAGAGCTTACAGAGTAAGAAAATCCAGAGATAGTTCCCAATTTACCACACTTCACATACTCTTTGAGACACAGCACCGCTTTTGCTGTTATGGCAATACCATGCACGGAGATCGCTATGTCCTTATATGTGGCATCACCTACAGGAGCAAGAATGATCATATAAAGGACCAGAACATCATCCCTCCATTGAATCAAATACCAGGCTGTCCCTAATTCACAGATTACATAAATAAATCTATTTGTTTGCAAACTGATTTTCCTTGGCAAAACAAATTAGAATCTGTGTTTTAGGTTTATCAAACCACACAAAGAAAGTAAATAAAAGATAAACTCAGTTCAATAAATCTTTATTAAGCTCCCACGGGGTGCATGAATTTAGGATCTGTAATTTACATAAGTAGAAAAGTGTTACTTTAGCCCCTTAAAAAAAACCACAACTTCTCCATATATTTCAAGTGAATCATTTAATGTGAGTGAGGCTCAGTTTGATATTACCATTAAGTATTAACAGAAGAAAATGGGAAGGTAAAACATTCTCCCTGTTACCAGAAATGAGTTTGATGCCAGGATAAACTAGCCTGTTGGTCTAACAATAGCTGATCAAAAAGGCTAGACAATCTGGAAGTAAAAAAATGTACTTGGAAGCACTGTCCTTTGAGGGTTTGTTCCCCTGAGGGCAGCAAAATGCTGAAAGAATTAACTGGCTCAAAAAATATATTGAGAGTTTTTCAAAAGAAAAGTTAGTCACAGCTTTGGGGGAAATAATTTGAGAGTAGGTGACACTAAATGTAACTGGATTAATAATTCTAAAGTTTCCCTGGAGTTGTAACAGCACTCTGAGCTAACCAAAGGGGCTACGGACTCATGCTCCTTTGGATAGAGTGGCTTTAAATGATAGACTCTCCAGTGCACCAACTGTATTTTCAAGTATAATTCTAGAATTTGTACCTAGCAATACAGGAGCAAAGCAGCAGGGATGAAGTGTCAAGTATATAGGACATAATAGGGTTTGGTGGCCCTAGAATTCCCAGTTTGAGTCTTTGTCATCAGGAAAATCACATTCTGGCTCAGTCCAAGGTGATGCTGGAGGCAGTGCTATTGGTGGCTTGTGAGAAGCAGGAGGCAGGAGTGAAAGTATGGAGTCCTGGCTCTCTTCTTTCATCTGTTAAAGAGACTCAAAATGAGGCTGTTGGTACATAAGTTCAAGGCATTAGTTTTGTTAGCAATAACTAACTTCCAAAGACATCATTAAAAGTGTTTAAAGTTGTTTTTAGGTGTTTTCACTAAAAATGCCGTTGACTCTGGTCATCTGAAAACAGGAAGAAGTGATAGCCAGTAAGCTGATTTTTAGCAGAATTATTTTGCCTTTAAATCATTTCTAGACAATATAGAAAAAATAAAATATCTTTAAAGTAATCGAAGTATAAACTGAGGATATAGTAATATATGATGATATTCCATTTGTTTTTACTTGTTTTGCAGAATGGATGTTATTTTAAAATGTCTGTAACTGAACTATCAAAATGTTTTCTTGATTTTAACTTTATTTTGTAAGAAAGTTATTAAGAACCTTGGTAACCAAACTGTCCCATTAAGTCAACAAAATGCAGTGACTTTTTAACAGTATTTAAAAACATCATCCCAGACAACAGAAAAAAGGTCAGCTTACCTGTTTGAAGAAAACATGAGACAATAAACTGCTTGCTGATGGCCTGAAAATTTTTA